>CM070779.1:60930692-61085249 GCA_036346955.1 Dipus sagitta
TGCCCATACACATATGTACCACACAGATTCAGGTTCACTGAGATGAAACTCCAGACCAGGCACAGTTATGGAGGAAGGGATATTTATTGAACCTTACAGGTTTAGGGGAAGTTCCATAATGGCAGAAGAAGATGGCCTGCTTTCACAGGACCAAGCAGAAAGAGAGAGAGAGAGAGAGAGAGCGAGAGAGAGAGAGAGAGAGAGAGAGAGAGAGAAGCACAAGCCTAAAAACCAAAAGCCACACAGCACAGCACACTTTAGGAACTCCTGCTAGGCATATTTGCATATCTTTAGATTGAAATCTGAAGCCCATCACCATGCCTTAAGATCTGCCTAGTGACTCTGCTTCCAGCCAGGTGGCTTCCGATGCAAACTACAAACTGATAAAACACTGAATATATTGGAGGCCATCTATTCAAACAATCACAACATACATAAATGCATGCACACATACAAAATAAGTTTGAAAAAAAGAAAGAAAAGAAAACTTGATTGAAAAAGTCTCTTATTGATCTCAGATCTTAGTGCTCTTTGTAAGCTCAGGCAAGTCCTTGGAGTCTGGTCCCCTTTGTAGGACTGGGGTTACAGGAGTGCACAGCCATACCCACCTGTTTGTGTGTATTCTGGAAGTTCAAACTTAGGTGGTCTCAGGCCCTCTAGAGCCCCCTCATGTGTGCACAAGAAGCACACTCAAGTGCTGTGCCATCTCTCCAGCTCTACTATATACTTGTAATGAGAGAAGTAACATTATGCAGATTACCTGCACTTTAATAAACAGTACTATTAGGGGATCCTTCTCTGAAGTTTGAAACATTAAATTAAATAAAATAAATAATCGTATTGAATTGGCAAAACACACTTGGAAAGCACTCTTCCTTTTAGTCATGAGACTTACCATCATGTTAACTCATGGTACTGTGATGCGTATTTCCTGTCTGTTTTGTATGGTGACATGGGTAGTGTGAAAGAAAAAGACTCCAATAAAAAAAAAAAAAAACATCAAAAAAATCATTGGGGACTGGAGAGATGGCTTTGTGGTTAAGGAGCTTTCCTGAGAAGCCTAAGGACCTGTGCTCAACTCTCCAGATCCCACGTTAGCCAGATGCACATAAGTGAGGCAAGCACAAGGTCACACATTCCCACTAGGTGCTGCAAGCATCTAGAGTTTGATTACAGTGGCTGAGGCCCTGGAAAAACAATTATCTCTTTGTCACTTTCTCTCTCTCTCTCTCTCTCTCTCTCTCTGTCTTTCTCTCTCTCTCTCTCTGTCTCCCTCTCTCCAAATTAAAATAATAATAATAATAACAGATTGGTAAAAATGACCTGGTTAACTTTCTACCAATAGTGGAAGGCCATTTCTGTGTATTAAAGAAGTGATGCATCTGGTAGACATGCACAAGTGCTAGACCCTGAATTAACTGGAAAAAACCCTGCATTGGCAATCCCTAGAGAGTAAGTTACTAGGGAAAAACAAATGGCTTTGCTGATGTGAAGAGACTGGATAGGGAAAACAGCTGCAAAGAAGTAAGGAGACAGTTTAGAGGAGAGCAAGGTATAAAGCCAAGGCAATTAGTGGTCATATTTTTCTCCATGAAACTGGCCACATAGCAAAGCTTGCATAAATTTCCCATCTAAGGAGTTCCTAAGGACTCCGGCACAGCAGCAGCGGCAGGGGCGGCGCTGTGAACATGGCGGTTATTTCGGGTGAGGGGTGGGGTACCCGCCCACGAGGGGATCCGCGATTCCCTGTTCCCCCGCCTCTGTGCCCTCCCAGATTTCTCTCCCCTAAAAGCCACTATATATCCTTAATATCTTGCCTTTCTTTCCCCGGGATTTGTAGCGCAGCTAGGCGGTCGCCATCTTGGCTGGAAGTCGATTTTTCTTGTTTTTCCAGTGCCCTTATGTGGATGGTTAGGTTATTGTTTTGGGATATTTCTGTCTTTTTTATGAAGGCATTGAGTGATATGAATTTCTCCTGAGAACCACCTTCATTTTGTCTCATAAGTTTTGGTACGTTGTGTTCTCATTGTCATTCAATTCCAGAAATTTTGCAATTTTATTTTTTATTTCATCCACTATCCAGTTATTGTTTAAAGAGTTTTGTTCAGTTTCCTGGTGCTGTTGTTGATTTCTAGCAATATAGCATTGTGATCGGATATCATGCAGGGAATTCTTCCTACATATGTGGAGGCAGGCTTTGTGACCCAGTATATGGTCTATTTTAGAGAATGCTCCATGGGCTGCTGAGAAGAATGTGTAGTCTGTGGATTTGGGATGGAAAGTTCTGTAGATGTCCGTTAGGTCTAAGTGATCTATGGTTTTGTTGAGCTCTCTTACTTCCTGAGTTTCTGTTTGGATGATCTGTCTATTACTGATAATGGTGTATTGAAGTCCCCAACTATGATGGTGTTGGTGGTTATTTCTGTTTTATTGTCAAATAGGTTTTGTTTTATGAACTGTGGTGCCCCTGTGTTTGGTGCATACAGATTTATGATTGTAATATCCTCTTGATGGATCATTCCTTTGATAAGTAAGAAGTGGCCTTCTTTGTCTTTTTTGATTATTTTTGGTTTGAAGTGTATTTTATCTGATATTAATATAGCTATGCCTGCTTGTTTCTTATTCACATTTGCTTGGAATATTGTTTTCCACCCTTTAACCCTGAGGAGGTGTCTGTCTTTAGTGGTGAGGTGGGTTTCTTGAACACACCAGATTGAGGGGTCTAATTTTTTGAACCATCCTGTTAGCTTGTGTCTCTTGATGGGTGAATTAAGGCCATTAATATTTAGGGTAATGACTGTGAGATTTGATTTGATCCCTGCCATATTGTGACAGTAGGTGTGGGTTGGTGTTTTCATAGACTTTGAAGTTTTTTGTGCCTATTCTCAGTTTGGTTATTGTGATCTGATTCTTGTAGGCATTTGAGGTTGATTAATTGATTCTTCTCTGTGGAGAATTTCCTGAAATACTCCCTGTAGGTTTGGTTTTGTGTTCATATAATTGTAAAGCTGAGTTTTGTCTTGGAAAGTTGTTCTTTCACCATCTATTATGAAGGATACCTTTGCTGGGTAGAGTAGTTCATGTTGGAAGCCATAGGTTCTTATATTTTGAAGTGTTTCATTCCAGGCCCTTCTCGCTTTCAGGGTTTCCATTGAGAAGTCTGAAGTAATTCTGATTGAAAGTGGTGTGCTGTTTTTCCCTAGCTGCTTTTAGGATTTTCTCTTTGGTGTCAATGTTTAGAGTCTTAATGACAATATGTCTTGGATAGTTTCTCCTTTGGTCCAGTCTATTTGGAGTTCTGTTGGCTTCCTGTATCTTGATGAGCCTTTTTCTAAGAGACTAGGGAAGTTTTCTTCAAATATTTTGTTAAATAGGTTCTTCATGCCTTTGGTTTGAATTTCTTCTCCTTCTGGTATCCCAATGATCCTGATATTAGGACGTTTATGAGTATCCCACAATTCTCTCATGTTCTGTTCACAGGAACTTTTGAATTTACTGATATTTTTGAACTCTCAAACTGTTTCTTCCATCTTGTCTTCCAGATCAGATTTTCTATCCTCTTCTTGACTGACTGTCTTCTTTTTATATATATACATTTTTTTCTTTCATTTTTACTTACATTAAATACATCAGTAAATCAGTAGTCGCATTCTGTTACCACGATTGTTGTGTTGGAAGGAGTGGGAAAGGCAAATGTGAAGGTCACTCATGGGCAGGGGTAGCAGGGTGATCGCCTGTGTGCAGTGAGTCAAGTTGAACTGTGTTGGCTGGGACCTTTTACCTACAGTAAGTGCGGGAGTTTCCTGAAGCTGGGACTTTGGATATGGTGGCTACTTGGGGGGAGGGGTGGGCTACCTGCCCACAGGGGAATCAGCGATTCCTTGTTTTTTCCCCTCTGTGCCCTCCTACTGGCAATCTATTAGAGATTTCTCTTCCCTAAAAGACCCAGTGTACCCTTAATGTCTTGCCTTTCTTTCCCGGGGATGTGCGGCGCAGTTAGGCCATTGCCATCTTGGCCAGAAGTCTGGACATTCTTTTTTAATGTGCTTTTACTTGATAGACAGGGAAAATGAACCTTTAAGTGTATGTCTGCTGCCCTTTTGAAGTTCTCCTGGAGGTCATCTGTCTGAATTGTTTGTTGTTTGGGATGCTTGCATTTCACTTCCTTCTTTGTTGTTGTTGATTACATATCCTGCACACTTCTCTGCTGTATTTTTGAGTTACAGATTCTACTTCCTGTATGCATATATGTGTTTAGAGGAAGGGAGGGAGGAAGAGAGAGAGAACGAGAGAGGAAGAGGCAGATATAGAAAGATAGTGGGTTCACCAGGGCCTCCAGGTACTGCTAAGGAACTCCAGATGCAAGCACCACCTAATACAGCTGTCTTGCATGGGCACTGGAGAATTGAACTTGGGATCTTAGGATTCATAGGCAATCACCTTAATGGCTAAGCCATCTTTCTAGACCCTCTTCTTCCTTTTTGGTAATTCTCCTTTTGATGATTGCCTTTTCAGTTTTAAACATGATATATTTGGTTCTTTATTTATGTAATGTTAATTTTAAAAAACATTTATTTTTGTTAGCATAGAATTATATTTCACTATGATGTTTTGCAAACAAATTTTGTTTTGTTTCCCTTCTCCCTCTTTTGCCACATTCCCCTTACCCTGTGCCCTCTACCCACCCACAATTGCCTCATTTCCCCTTTAATACTACATATTTCTTTTTGTTCTCCCATCCCCTTTTTTAACACCTCTCATTCCTCTCTCTTCTCTTATGGTCTCCTATCTCATCTCAATTCCTAGTCTTTATTCACTCTTACAAAACCTTATTTACTTATATACAAACATTAAAAGTTAAAATCCACTTATGATAGAGGGACTTTTGTCTTTTGGGGCCTGGGTTTCCTCATATAATATAATATTTTCTAGTATTTCTAGTACTGAGAATGTTCTCTGATATAGCAACTCCTTCAGAGACTGGAGCAGTACAAGGCATCATCACATTCTCCATGCTACTGATAAATGTAGGATCAACACTCAGTATAGTGATTAATTTAATATACTTCTTGTGATCTCAAATATTACATATTTAATCATTTTGATAAATAAGGTTCACATTGACCTAGGCATGAAGGGGGAGTAGGCAAGAGATTGTTGAAAGTGTGCTCATGTGAGTGGGACACACTTATTTAGACTGAGCTATATCTCACCCACACTATGCCAATCTATATTACCAGATTTTTACTAGGAGCTTACAATGTTCCAAGTACAGTACTGAAGATAGCAGTAACCCAGTGAGTAAGAGTAACCTGTACCTGGGAGTGAAAGACACAAAACATGTGTCACAGTTAAAGGAAGTACAGAGTGCAATGTAATTCAAATGCTTAATATGCAAAAATAATTACAATAAGATAAAAAATCAATGACATCTATAATAGAACAGAGAAAGTAAATGAAACCCTTATCTTGCTCCTTGAAAGGATCAATAACATTGATAGATTAGCCAGGCTAAGCAGTAATAAGGAAAGACATACATTACAAATATCAGGGATGAAAGAGGAAGCCTCACTAACATGCCATGGTTATTAGTGTAGTAATAAGGAGGATATTGTGAATTACTTTAAAATCATGCACTTGACACTTAGATGAGGTGAACATATCCTCTGAAAGACATGTATGATTCAAGCCAATTCAGAAAAAATACATCAACTTAAGAGTCATATATTTTTCAACCCAACAAACAAAAATGCATACCCAGACGAATGATATCATCCACCAGTGAAGTTAAGAAAGATATGCTATTTACCTGAAACAGATGCTTTTAGAGATGATACAGGAGGAGGAAGAACATTACAGTTCATTTTGTGAGAGTGCAATATCCTGATATCAATACCACAAGTAGATATTACAAAAAGAGAAAAATGTATTCTAGTTTCTTTACTATAAATGTGGACATTTGTCATAAAATATTAACATATCAAATGCAGCATTGGAAAAAATGACAATATATTATAATCATGCAACTTTTATTCCAGGAAGCTGAGGATGGTTCAATACTCATCAATCAATGAATGTAACTCACTATATCCACAGACTAAAGAGGAAAAGAGTACATTTTCTGTCAATAGATGCTCTAAAAGTATTTGACAAAATGTAATCTTAATTTATGACAAAAATTTGAGCAAAGTCGGATAGAATTATTTTATTTTGAGAAAGGTACCACAAAGTCATATGCTTACTATCTATAGTCAAGAGTGATGGACTGAACATTTTCCCAGTTGGAACAGAAGCTATGCAAAGATATTTATTTTTATTCCTCACTTTCCACACTATACTAAATGCCTTGTCCAAAAAATAAGGGTATGGAAAGAAATAAAAAGTATAAAGGGAATAAAGATTATAAAGGAAGAACAGAAAATCCACAAAGAAAAAATTCAAGATAATTGTGAAAAATATAAGAAATTAGTGACATTTACTGGGGATACAGTTTGCAATGTCTACATACAAAAATTAAATTCCAATTTCACATGACAATGAGCCAACTGAAAAATAATATAACATGCATACCATCACAATAATACCAAACCCATGACACACTTAGGCATTCTTACTTGTATAGATACATATGCATTGGACACTCCAAACATGATGAAAGAAATTGTAATAAATACTTAAGTCATGTATTAAAAGGCTCTATATTGTTATGATGCCATTTCTCCCCAGGATACACTGACTTAAATGGCTTCCTTCTAAATCCTGAAAAAGACTTTCAGATATTAGCAAGCCAATCAAAAATGTATATAGAAAGGTAATGAATAGGCAAAAATGATTGAAGGTCTCAAACCTCAAACATTCTAAATTAGTACTTTAATATAAAACTTCAACAATCAAGCCCCTCTTAGTACTGGTTAAAGGATAGACACATAGATTTATATGTATGACTCACTGCCTTCCAACAAAGGTGCAAAAGTTAATATTATGGACAAAGTATAGTCTTTTACTAAATAGTACTAACACAACTACTTAGGAGGAGTGTGAATGAGAACAAATCATACTGACACATAGTGTGAAGATGCCACAGGGTAGGTGATTACTTTGTTGTTGCAGTCAGCTTTCCCTTCCAGGCAGAAAACACCCAATCAAGAGCAACTTGTGGAAGGAAAAGGTTTGTTTTGGCTTGCAGACTCGACTTGAGGGGAAACTCCATGAGGACAGCAGAAAATGACGGCATGAGCAGAGGGTAGACATCACCTCCTGGCCAAGATTAGGTGGACAACAGAAGCAGGAGAGTGTGCCAACACTGGCAAGGGGAACCTGACTATAATACCCATAAGCTACCTCTTAGACAACCAAAAAATACTATTTTGAAGAGAACACAGAGGTTTACAATACAGTGCCTGCCTCCCTTCCCCACGTTCTGGGATCATCCAGTGTGAGCAAGGTTGCCAGGATCAGCTCTGTGTGTCTGTATCTCAGAATAGTGCAGCAGAGTGTGCAGGAAACCAAAGATCATTGCAAATATAAGGTTTGCTGCCCCTCCTGGGAAAGAAACTGTGATTGTTAACATGAGTTCTGTGAAAAGAATTGGCTGGGAATGTCCTAGGAGACAATTTTGGCACCCTGTCCCTCCCCATCCCATGTCCCTTTCTTCTATCATATGGGATCAGCTACAGTCTATTGCACAGTCACTCCAGTGGGGCTGCTAACATTTATGATGCATACAGGCATGTTTATTTTTCACAAAAATGGGCTTATAGAGGTACATTTTGCGGGGGGAGGGAAGAAGGTTTTAGTTTATAGTTTATGAAAAAAATAGCCAACCAAACTATGGAAAAATTTCCTCTCTCTTAAAATGCACACACATGTGCATGCACGCATGTACACACATACATATACACTCATTCACAAACATACCTACACACTTTCTTATTCCCAATTTAAAAAGATCTAGTGGCAGAAAAAAAAATGTTCATGATTCAGCAAAGAGTATTAGTAATTCCTAAAGTGTAAACCATTTCCTAAAATCTAAAAGAACATAAAATTAATTCAGGAATAGGCAAAATTAACATTTAGTATTAATTAATAGGTATGCAATATGTACATATTAGAAATAGACGTTTAGTAGGCATGCCAGCAACCACCCTTTATAAGGTCTCTTTTACCCAGCCTGTAGAGTATAATTTTAAAAATACTTAAAGGTAATTTCACTGTAATCTGATTATTTTTCTGCACTCTGTCTTAGCCAAACTCTCACAGCTGGCTAACTGAGAAGGAAGAACTGGCGGTGTGGTTTTAGCCATATTAAATGGCCAATATAAAATACATCATGCTCAATCTCTTCTTTCACAAATCTTTTCACAAATCTGGTGCTAAATGCACTTATGAAAAACTTTCCCTATTTTCATTCCTATCAATTGTCAATGTCAACATCAAGCCAGAGAAGTTTTCAAGCCATGCTTTTGATAAGGTGTTCCTCATGCTAATAATGTTAAGAGAATTTTTGTGATTCTCATTTTAAGAACATTGAGAGTATCTTTGTCATTTTTCACTTAGGTGTGTTTTCTTGCCTAACCTTCCTAAATTCATTAATTGATTAAAGGTCAGTAATCAATTTGCAAATCTCATGTCAAGATGATAATGAAAATTTTTCAAGATGATAAAATTCAATAACAGAATTACCTGGTGTAGCTCATTGCAGTCTGTGATGTGCGAAATATCCTTATCCTAAAATAATTGACTTAGGCTTGTAACTCTCAGTACCAGAAATCAGTTACAACCCACATTGAGCTATTGGTCAAAGACCTACCAGGTCACCAAAACATGAAAGGATTCTGTCAAAGCACTTGATTACCTGCCTGAGGTAAAAGGTAAGACCATATTACTGAAGACACCATATGCTGCCAACACAGAACACAGAGAGACCTGGCTGGAATGTGGAAGGGAGCCAGTTCCAAGATAATTAGCCCTAGTAGTGCTGGAAAGGACTATACGAGCTACTGGGGTAAAATGGCTAACAACATTGTGCATAAGCAGGGGACACTGCTGTATGAAATCAACCAGCCTGCCAAGATTTACATACCTGTGCAATAGTGGCACACAGCCTAGGTGGGTAACCAATGGCTATCTGATTGGCTAAAAGATGCATTCAGTAGAAAAGATAGCTGGTACTGGGAAACACATCTAACTCATGGAGCCTAGGATCATAGACTTCAAAGAGAAGTTCCCACTAGTCTTCGGCCAAAAGAGAGGCTACACCCATCAAAATCTTTCTTAATTGACTGTGCATATCCCCTTTAACCTATGTTGATTACTGATATCATTCTCTGTTGGAGAATTTTTTTTTTTTACAGAAATCAGCAAAAACCAAAGACAACACAAATTTATCAACAAGACAAGATAGCTAACTCCCCATCATGAGAGAGAGAATTTGCCCACCAAGGCCTCCCACCACTACAACCGAACTCCAGACGTGTTCACACCTTTCTGCAAATGTGCAACCTTACACATTTGTGTCACTGTGTGTCTGGCTTATGTGGGACCTAGAGAGTTGAACTTGAGTCCTGAAGCTTCACAGGCAAGTACCTTAACCACTTAGCCATCTGTCCAGCCCTGAAATAACTTTTTATAAGCTAGTAAACCAGACTTCATTTATAATATTTGCCCATGTGGAACCTTTTTGATAAGTTCTCTGAAACACATTTTTTTCAGACTATAAAAGCAGGTTAGAACATTATTAGAAATTTTCGAAATTTTCTGACAAAGTCAGTATTGAATACAACTGAATCTAAGCATAAAAATTTCTTTAGGTTATTGCCTGTTAGCAGTTCCATAGAACCACAGAGAGATGAAGTAAACCTTAAAAAAAAATTACAGCTAACTTCTTATAAGAAGTTCCCACCCATCTGAAGCAACTTGGGTCTCACCCATCATCATCCTTGGTCCAGGACCTTGAGAATCCCTATGCCTATAGTCCTGGCACTGCAAGGCAGGAAAGCTTAGAAAGCAGAGCCATCAGAGATTCCCCAGGGACAGCATAAGCCCCAGAAAGGTCTGTGTCTTGGTTTTCCTGCCCAAGACAACATTTTTCCCAGAGCCAAAAGTCCATGGAAGAACAAAGGCTGGCATTATCATAGAGTCAGAAGCAATTATAGGATGAGAAGCCCCCTCAGATCAGGCCCAAGCATCTCATCCACATTGAGCTCAGAGTCCTTGGCATAAATCCATAGTAAGACTTCCACCTTGACTCATCTCCTTCTATTGTACAATTCCTTCTCCAGTGTCAGGTTGTGGAATGGTGAAACTCCCTAATAAATAGCCCAAACAGCTCTGTTCTGTCTCCTTTTCCAGTGGCCTTGGCTCTATCCATTCCCAGGACCAGCCAGTCAGCCCTCATCATCCCTCTTTACTGGATAGTGTTTGGAGACTGGTGTGGGAGAGTGATAAGGGGGATTTCTGGCTTTGAAGCTTCTGTTCTGATTATAGCTAAGCTATGCTCTACCCCCATATTTCATGGAGAGCTTTGAATTTCAGGGCTCCAGGGAAGTTCCCTGACCTCACTATTTTACAACTTTTTTTTAAGAGTATGAGAATCTTGCAATCTTGTATTTTCTCTGTCTATAATCTTAGTAGCTTTCAGAGTTCCCTCTGGGGGCCACTAAAAGCTAGCCATCCTAATCCACAGAGGGTCTTTTAATCTCCTGAATATCCCTTCCTGAAGCAGTTTTTAAAATCCTTTTTGATTGTCCAGTGTAGAACAGTGAGCTTGGTGGGGACTCCTCCCATGATGAATTTTCCACCTTGCAGAATAGACACAAAGACAAAGACTTCTTGGGTATGCACTGCTCAAGACAGAAATCACCAAATGGCCTCAGAGCTGTGAGCCACATAATATACTTATATACACACAAACACATACTAGTAGCACTCCTTGTTATACAGGTTCCAGATGGCTATCTCCCCCTGAGGTGACCTAAGTAAGCAGTCACAATAACTATAGGAGTTAATTATGTTTTTCATCCACCATTTGGCAGGGGGTGGGGGTTCTGAATGACTAAAAACCTGGGGGTTTCTTACCTTGTTTCTGATTCTCAGATGATTTGTCCACTCTCCTCACCAGGTCCATCTAGCAGAACACAGTCTCACAGTACAGGCCACAGACCATGGAGTCTGGATCCAAATAATGGACACATGGTGCCTCCCATTCATCCTTGGACTGCTCCTTTCCATAGGCGAGTCCTGCAGCGATGGTGGCCCTAAGGGTCAGCCTCATCTGTGAGCACAGGGCACAACAGGGCTTACAAGGTCCAAGTCACAAACATGTTACAGGTAACTGAGTCACACAGAGCTGGCACCAGAGATAGAGTGGTGTTGCACTCAGGATTGCATTGCTAGCAGAAAACACCCAATCAAGAGTACCTTGTTGAAAAAGGTTTATTTTGGCTTATAGACTCAAGGGGAAGCTCCATGATGGCAGGGGAAAATGATGGCATGAGCAGAGGGTGGACATCATCTCCTGGCAAACATCAGATGTACAACAGCAATAGGAGAGTATGCCAAACACTGGCAAGGGGAAGCTGGATATAATATCCATAAGCCCAACAATACTCTGCCTCTAGGAGGATTTAATTTGCAAATTGCCATCAGCTGGGGACCCAGAATTCAGAACACCTACATTTATGGGGGACACCTGAATCAAACCACCACAAGTGGAGAATCATAAAATTTAATCATGTTGACATGGACTGAGGGGAATAACTTCCAAAGCCCGAGTCTCGAACTCATAGTTTTTATAGACAGCATAACAGACCGTTTGACATCATCTTAAGTTCTTTATACTATTATTTGGTTACAAGTTACTAAGGTTACATGATTTGGGGCAAAAACAGAAAATTCCTTAGCAGTCAGTGTTAAGGAAGTACAAATGTAGAACAGAAAGCTGTTTTCTTTGCAGTGTTTCTGCCTATGTTTTAGTATTGTAAGATATATGACTGACCCAGGATGGACTCAGTGACACAGTTGTACTGGGTTATGATAAGAATAAGACAAAGTTAAGTTGGGTGTGGTAGTACATGTCTTTAATCCCAACTACATAGTGAAATCCAGGTTAGCCTGAGCTACAGTGAGACCTTACCTCAAAAACAAACAAACAAACAAACATAAAAAGAATAAGACAAGGTTGTTTATAATATTTTAAGTTTAGAATCTGAGTGTTTGCAAAACACTGGTCAGCACAGAAAGGGGAAAGGGACTTTAGTTTGATTGAAATCTCCATCACAAAATTATTACAAGGAAATGTGGGGTGATCTTAATTAGAAAAGGGGACATTTCTGAAGCCATTTCAGGGCTCTGTATTAATTTTCTATTCCTGGTCTGGAGAAATAGCTTAGCAGTTAAGGCATTTGCCTGCAAAGTCAAAGGACCAGAGTTTGATTCCCCAGGACCCACGTAAGCCAGATGCACAAGATGGTACATCTTGTGTTTGTTTGCAATGGCTGGAAGCCCTGGGATACCCACTCCCTCTCTCCATCTCTCTCTCTCTCTCTCTCTCTCTCTCTCTCTCTCTCACTCACTCACACACATACATACACACACACAAATAAATAAATAAAAACATTTTCAAAAGGAAATTTTCTACTCCTGTTTAAACAGGTGCCATAGATTTAGCATATTAGAACAAATACAGATTTACCTTGGCATTTTGGAGGACAGAAGCTTGGTTCAGGTCTCTCTGGGTCAGAAATAATGTGCTTTTTGGAGCTGTGATTCTATAGGAGAGAAGCTGTTCTCTTCCAAAAGTTTCTGTGAATCCTACTCATGGTCTTTTCTTTCACCTTCACAGCCAGCAGCAGCTGAGTCTTTTCATGGCAGAATAAAGCTGGGGATGAGTTCCCTCTTATAAAGTTTTCGGTGATTTTTATATCGGACTTTCATGGATAATCCAGGACAACCTCCTATTCATATCAAGTCCTTTAATCACATATGAAAAATATCCTTTGCTGTGTGAGGCAACACATCCCAGGGTCTGGGAACTGGGGGAGGATGACAGTTTTACTGACCATAGATTATGAGGTTTGCCTTGTCTTCTGCCTTTTATTAGTTGTGTTTACATTTTAATTAAAATTTATTTACAAGAAAAATAGCTCCATAAATTCTCCTACAGGGAAGAAAATCTATATAATTGCAAATATTATATTGTCCATCCTATTTCATTTTTTGTCCAAATTTACAGTCATCTAGAGGTATCATTTTTGTCTGGAAAATTTCATATATTTTGGGTTTGTGACCCTCCCAGTCTGTCCCAATGACCTCTGTCTGTTGTGGAGGAAATGTAGTTATCAGTGTATAGACATGCATGGGTCTGGTGGTGCTCCAAGAAAACCAGTAACAAAGAATAAATGGCTATGCCACTAACAGCTGTTTCTATAAGACACACCACATATATTGATGAGACTGATACACCTGTAAAAATGTGTCATATCTCTATCATGCCACAAAATCTATCACTGACTGACAACAGGCAACAACCACTGATTTCTTCTCCAAACTCATAGCCAACTTTTATTTTAGAGAAAATACATGTTAAATTATTTGCAGATCAGTGTGACCCAATGTATTTGTGATTTTTGTTCAAAATCTTTACCACTTAGCTGACTCCAATTCACATTACAAGATCTTTCCTTTCTTATTTTTTATATTTGGAAGAGTGCTAAGTAAGAATAAAACCTCTAAACTCCACTATGTGAATACTAACATGATAAGTTGACTAAATGTCATCTAACACAGCTTCAAACAAGAGAGTTGGGTCTGATGGTATAAACCTGTCATCCATAATACTCAGAGGGATAAGGCAGAAGCATTGAGTGTTTATAGACAGCCTGGCATAGAGAATCAGTTCAAGGCCAGCCTAGACTACTTAGTGAAACCCTGTCTCAAGATAAAAGTCAAAAATAGAACTGGGGATATAATTGAATGGTAGTGCTTACCTATCATTTTTGAGAGCCTTAGTTCATTTCTCAACTTTGCAAAAAATATTAATATTAGGATGCCCTCAGTTCAGTCACTTAAAATATTTCTCTACCAGAATATGAATTTATGCATGCATAGAGAACAGGGAATAATCACTTTTAATGAATTTTGCATAATGTGCTTGTTAAAATATACAAAATTCACTTGTCCATTTGTATCTAACAGAAGACCACGGATCTAAAATAAAATTATTGAGCGTGATATTATTCAATTCTAGAGTTATTGTAGGAGAAGCACATGGCAAAATGGAGAGATAAATGATGGTGATAAACTGAGTGACTGGAGCCAGTACTGCCCTAAACATCTGCCCTAAACATCTTGAATTCATTTGAATTATTTGTGTAAAGACTGAGTTTCAGTTTGGAGAAGCATGTATTTCCAGCCTTTCCCTTCTTCCCTTGTCATCCTCTACAAATTATTATTATCTGAGTAACTTTTGCATACTGTAGTGAATTTCCAGTACCCACATTCACTAAATCTTAGTTCTAAATGTAGAATCTCCTGCCTGCCAGTGCTGTCTGAGCTGCACAGGTACCATTTACAGTTTCCACAGTGCTCTCTACAGTGCTAGCAGCCCTAGCTTTATCTCCTTTCCACTTTCAGAGGTATTTTTTTTTTTTTTTTTTTTTTTGGTTTTTCGAGGTAGGGTCTCACTCTAGCCCAGGCTGACCTGGAATTCACTATGGAGTCTCAGGGTGGCCTCGAACTCACGGCGATCCTCCTACCTCTGCCTCCCGAGTGCTGGGATTAAAGGCGTGCGCCACCACGCCCGGCTTTTTCACTTTCAGAGGTATTTTACATATGTTCTTCATCTTCTCAGTACATCTTTCTGGTGTATGGCAGATGATACTTTTATTTCAGTTTTTATCATTCTGTTAATGTGATGTGAGAATAAAAAAAGAGATTGGGCCATGTTTTTGACATATTGTATTGAATTTAATATCATACCATGTTGATTTCTTTTCTTTTTCTTTTATTGAGACAAGATATCATGTAACTGGACTTGAACTTGCTATGTAGCCAGGGATGACTTTGAAGTCCTGATCCTCTTACCTCTATAGGTGTGTGCCACCACACCTGATTTTTATGTGGTGCTAGGGATGGAACCCTGGGCTTTGTGCTTGATAGGTAAACACTCTACCATCTGAGCTACATAAGTAGCCCAGCATGTTTTCAAAAGCAAGATGCTCTGTCTGGGAGTGACAGTGCATATCTGTGATCCCAGCACTCAAAAGGCAAGATGACCTTGAGTTTGAGGCAAGCCTGGGCTATCCAATGAAACCCTGTTTCACAAGATTTTAAAAAAACAGAAAAATGGTAAGATGCTAAATAACTATATGGGATTTTCATCCACTATCTGTTCAATAAGCGTTGATTGGTGGCCTGTGTGCCAGGCACTGGGCCTGGAGTGGGGCCCAAAGGAAGGTTCAATCTCAGATTTTGGGATCAATGAGCTCATTAAGAGTCTGTGAAGTGTTTTCTGCACAGTAACAGAATTTGCTTTTTGGCAGGAGAATTTTCTCTAATAAGAAATGAAAGATTATCTCATGATTAGAGATTGAGTTTAAGACACTGATACCATCAGATAAGTAACTGTGACTTTATTTGTTTAGAGTCAGGCTGAGAAGAGCTGGATTCTTTCCAAAGAACTGACTGAGGATGCAAAGTGTTTAGAGAAACAGAGAACCATAAGAGAAACAGTGCTATGAACCTGGACTTGATGGCCATCTGGTCAACCTACACAACAGTAAATTTTCCTTGGAGGGATATTTACCTTTAGCTATTGAGTAAATCCATGCACACATGATGCTTCTAATATCTTATTCTCTCCCTAGAGAGGGAGAACTTAGAGAGAGAGGCTGTCATTGAGCCCCTGAGCTGCCTAGGCAGGAGGAAGCCTAATGGAATCCTGGGAAACTCAGGCACTCACTCAGATTTTGCAACCATGTAGGCTTTTCTGGGAGGTTCCACTGTGGGCCATTCTAAGAAGGAGAGATTGCCTGGTTTGCTCCTTGCCAACTGTCTATCTAGGACATTGCTGCCCTTGGTACCTCCCAAGAAAGTTAGGGAAGGAGTACCATGAGGCATAGCTCTTCCTATATATATCTCTGTAACTCAGAGGTGTGGTATATAATGAAAGGTCAAAGCAAAATAGTGTTTCATAAGGGGAATGGCATCAAAGAATCTTTTCAAAATGTATAGAGTTAGTAAAACTCAGGGTCTACGAGCTCTGTGGCCTTCCTAGCTTGGGAGCTGTTCTGCTTTACAGTCCACCATGGTTTGAATCATATGTCCCCCCATAAACCTGCATGCTCTAAATACCCAGCTGAGGACAGTTTGGTAGGTGGAGAAAATGTGTTGTTGAAGGGGACTTAAGGGTGTTATAGCCAGGTCAGCCTTGCTAGAGTTCCACTCACTGTCCTGCTACTGTTTCTACCTGCTGTGGTAGATGTGAAGTCTAGTCTGTCATGGCATGCTTTCCCCTACACTCATGGAGCTTCACCTCAAGACTGTAAGCCAAAATAAATACTTTATTCCTATTAGTGGCTTTTTGTTGGGTGTTCTAGGACAGCAATGAGAAGCTAACTGTAACAGAAAATTGTTACCAGTGGAGTGTAGTTAATGCTGCTATAAACCTCACTGTGTGACTTTTGCCTTTTAGAACTGATTTGTAGAAGGAATGTGGAGCATTTGAACCCATGGCCTAAGAGATGCCTTGCAGTGCTGTAATCAGAGCCTGATGGAACATTCTAGCTATATTTGAAAGACCTAAATGCAGGAATAACTGTGGAGTGTGAGGCCTGGCTTATTAGGGAAAGAAAGAGCTTTGCCCAGATAGAGGCAGTTTGTATAAGAGGCTTCCTGAATTCTGCCTGTTTCATGAGAACTTGTGCAGGTTGTGTTGTATAGAAATGGGCTAGTGTGAACAAAAGAACATGACACTGAAAGAAATGGGACTTTCAGGCTGCAGTTAGTGCCCATTCAGATGCAATTGTTTGAGATATTACCACTATTGAGACTGGTGCAACAATATTGCATTGGGACAGCAGAAAGAATATTAACTCTTTATAGAAGGGAAATTGAAGAAAAAGCATCTGCTCTTCAAAGTTGGCTTTATTTCCCCCTTGGTTATCAAATTTGGTAGGCCATCTGGTACTATGGAGTACAATAAATGCTTGAAATAATCATTGGATGTGCAATGTTGTTGATTTTTTTTAAATGGCCACTGGGCAATATGAAACAAGGTGGTTAGTTTGCTAGCATAGAGGCCTGGAGCCATCACATGGAAGAACCATCATTTGCATTGTAGAATCAAGGATTTTTGAGATGCCAGGACTACAGGATGGCTGCCAAGGGGAGCTGCTCAGGAGTTTTCCCCAGGCTGTAAGCAGCTCAGTTGAATGGGTAGAATTGGAATGCCAAAGATTTTATCACTGGTTAGAGGTGCTAGACTTATCACCACAGTATTTGATGTTTGTGCTGTTTATTTTAGATCTTGTTTTGGTTGAGTCTTTCCTTGCTGTGTCCAATGCTATCTTTTGTGTTATGAATATTTACTCTGTGCCATTATGTGTTTTTGGTTTTGCAATGCATGGTTAAGAGACCTTGGACTATGGAGATGCTTAAACAGAGTTGGGATTGATAGAAAACTATGGAAACTTTTGAAGTTGGGGTGAATGTACTGCATTTTACATCACGGATGACAGTTTATGGGGGCCAAGGGCAGAATGTGGTTTGAATTAAGTGTCCTCCATAAGCTCATGTGTTCTGAATGCTTGATACTCAGTTTATGGCAATTTGGTAGATGGAGCCTTGTCTACAGGAAGTTTGATTCTGGGGATGGGCTTATGGGTGTTATGGCCAGCTACCCTTGCTAGTATTAGGGTCTCTCTTGCTGCTGTTTCCACCTGCTGTGGCAGAAGTGATGTCTAGCCTCTGCTCATGTTATATTTTCCCTGCCACCATGGAGCTGTCCTTTGAAACTATAATCCAAGATAAAAACTTTCTTCACATCAGCTGTTTTTGGTCAGGTGCTTTGTGCCAGCAACAAGAAGGGAACTGCAACACAGTTTAGTAAACCTTTGTTTAACTTAAAAAATAGGTAAGTCATGCAGCCTGTCTTTGCAGAGGCTTCTATGGTTTGAATATAATATAGTTTCCTTGAGATAAAAGATAGTCTAACATAGTCTCTGTCTTCATGAAATTCTTTCTGATTCTGTTTCACCTTCTATATCTCTAAATTCCTTCACCCATCTCCCTGTATCTGTCTGTCCCTGAAATTGTTATTAACAGGACACTGTGCGGATTCTCATATCACTAGGATGTGACTTTTCTTAACTTGGTCTTCTACATCACTAGTGCCACATTTGGCACAAATGGCACTCATTCACCACTCAGGGGTTCATCCACGTGCCATTCCATTCTTCTTTCTATGAATATACTAGACAATATGTGAATTCCAGCTAAGGGAATGAGGAGTGATCATCATTCTGGATCTTTCACTATGGGTCACTGCATGGCAGTAAGTATCAATGCATTGCCATGATTTGGCACAGGTAAGAAATAAGTCTTGCCAAGGTAGTATGTAAAACCCACATCCTTCTGAACTTACATATATTGGGAGGGTATCATAGATTAAATAGTATCTTCCCAACATTAACATTATGAAGCACTAACACCCAGCATGTGAGTGTGTTTGGAAATAGTCCTTACAGAGGTATATTAAAATAAGACCATTATCATTGTCTGTAATCTAGCCTTACTGGTGTCCCTTGAAGAGAAGCCTAGGATGTATAGGAAGCCATCAGAGGTGTGTGCACAAAAGGAATGCCATGTAAAGACATAGCAAATGACACACCAAATACAGAGGCTTTGCTCCCAGACTTCCAGCTTCTAGAACTGTTCAAGAATGTTTTATTGCTAGAGGCCCTGTGTTAGTGTGGTTGTGGGATATGCCATCCCTAGTAGCCTGGTATATAACCCACCTCCTTGAACTGCCAATTCTGCCATTCTCTTCCAAAACATGACAGTAACTTTTAGGAAAATTCTTAACAAAGCAAAGTTTAGATTCTGTCTTCAGTTTGCCATGGGCATAGTCTTTACATGCTCTAAGTAGAGAATCCAAGCAGGTGCTCTGAAAGAGAGTACCGTATGGCTGCTCTCTGCCATTGGATCAGAGCTCTGTTTTGGTGATTAACAACATCTTACAAAATACTCTTCTAATTTCAGAGTGAAGGAATGCTTTAGATGGCAACTCTATATCCATTAATTTGCAAAGTGATATGCTCCCATTTTGATACTTTATGTAAATAAAGGTGATGTTGATGGCATAGGTATCATTAAATAATCATTATGGACAAACTTGGACTCTAGAATTTCTATGTGAATTTTATGGTAGGTTTGTCAATTTCTCCTAGAAATCCAGCTTTCATTTTGACAAAAAGCACACTGATCATGTGCAGATGTTTGAGTATTATTACTGCTTCCATAATACCAAGTCTGTCCCTATCCATGAACATGGACCTTTGCTTTTATATATAATTTCTTTCAAAATGTTGTCAGTAAAACATTATGCCATATTTTGTTAAATTGATTCCTATTTTGGTGGAATTGCTTTCTTCATTTGCTTTTGGAGTGTACATAGCTAGTATGTATAAACATACTTCATTTTTACACATTGATCTTGTGTAATAAAGTCTTACTGAACTCATTTATAAACCCAATTAGTTCACTTGTGGGTTCTGAAGAGTCTTTTGTCCAATGTTATGTCATCTACAAATAGAAATGATTGCATTTCTTTAAGTTCTGGATGCCTTAAGAAAAGACAGTTCATTATTATTTATTCATTTGAGAGAGCTAGAGTGAGAAAGAAAGAGAAAGAGAGGGCACATGCCAGGGCCTCTATTCACTGAAAATGAACTCCAGACACATGTGCCACCTTGTGCATCTGGCTTATATGGTTCCTGGGTAATCGAGCCTGGATCCTTTGGGTTTGTAGGCAAACACCTTAACTTCTAAGCAATCTCTTCAGCCCTTTAAACAAATTGTGGCTGGAGGGATGGCTTAGCAGTTAAGGCATTTTTCTGCAAAGCCAAATCACCCAGGCTTGATTCCCCAGGACCCACATTAGCCAGATGCACAACGGGGCACACATGTCTGGAGTTTGTTTGCTGAGGTTGGAGACGCTGGCACACCCATTCTCCCCCCCCCCACTCTTTCTCTGTCAAATAAATAAATAAGTAATAAAAATAAAATATTTTTAAAATATTTTCTTTTTCCTGAATGCTTTTTTTATATTTTATTTTTATTTATGAGAGAGAGAGAATGGGTGTGGCAGGGCCTCTAGCCACTGCAAATGAACTCCACATGCCTGCACCACCATGTGCATTTAACTTATGTGGGTGCTAGGGAATCGAAACTGGTCCTTGCTTCACAGGCAAGTGCCTTAACATCTAATCCATCTTTCCAGCTTCTGCTTTTCATTTTAATTTATCTTCTTTAATTGCTCTGGTAAAAACTGTGAGTGAAATGTGGATAAAAAACAGATGACATTTTTCAATTTCTGACTTAATATTGTTGTCAGTTCACTATCAAGGCTTCTTCAAGAATAGATTCTCATAGCTGTCACATTTTACTCTAATGCATAAATCATACTTTACCTTTAAAAATAACTTTGTTGTTGGTAAAAATGTACATTGCAAATAGTATAGATGGGCACAGTGGCACAGATTTGTGAGTCTAGATATTTTGGAGACTGAGACAGGAGAATCGCAAATACAAGGACAACCTAGACCATTTAGTGAATCCTTGTGTCTCCAAATCAAACAAAGTAAAATAAAAACCCTACAAAAACTTAAGGCTGGGAGTATAGGTCATTGGTAGACCACTTTTTATGCATGCATGAGCCCCTGAGTTCAACATGCAGTACCATAGAATGAAAACCAAATATGTAAAATGAAAACAAAAACTCAGCTCTCCCTCCATATCATCATAGGACTTTTCTCACCAAGGAAGTCTGCCTCTGAATGGGGGAAGGTAAAGAACAGATATACTGGAGAAGTAGAGTAGGCACACTAAGAAAAGTATATTGGGCAATCAGTAAACACTTAATGCACGGCCCACAGTTCCCATGGGAATGACTAGCATCCCCAATGAGGAGGGTCCCTTTGGAGGGGGACAGGAATGAGGGAAAGGATGGTACCAACATGTGCCATTTACATACTGAGTATGACCATAACTAATAAAAATAAACATAATCCCGAGTAAGGTAAAATGGATTTGTGTCCTATACACTAATCTTCATAATCCAACAATAAACAAATACCCATAGGAAGCAGACCCTCAGACACACCTTGTGCTGATATTATGGGAGGATCACAATTATGAGTCAGGAATTCTGGAACACTGGTGACTGGTAAGCTGTGTGACATTGGAGAACTCACATGAATTGACTCTACTTCCATGACATGTCAACAGAGGCAAACAGCAATTCTTATATATTTTCTAGGGTTCCATGAAGACAGACTATACTACCCAGTAGTTTTTTGAAATGTTAAAGATTTCCTATAAAATTTTGGTGTAATGTGAATTTGCATTTAAGTTATATGTTCATTATTTTGGAAAAACTGCAGTCACTGTATAAAATACTGTTTTATCCACAGTAGCACATGTGTTTTGAAGAATTGTGCTAAAATTCATTATCTAGGCATTGCTGTTATAACTTTTGTCTGTTAGTTTGCTTGCTTTAACTGGACTTTCTATCTATTTGTTATTATGTCACTACAATAGGTTATATTAAACTGCATCAATAAGCAAAAACAAAAGTCCTGCAACAAAAGTTCCTTCATACTGTGTGGGTATCTGCACAATGGTAAAATATCACGATCATCCCTCAAACCAACATATCCATTTTCACATAGTTACCAATATATTTTTTGGGTGGGAGGAGCATCTAAAGCTAACTCATTCATCAAATTTTGGTTACACAATCCTGAACCATTACCTGTGGTCAGCATCATATGCATTAAGTCTTGGTTTATGTTATTCTGTAGTGCTATCTTTCCTGTGCCTTGTATCAACACCTTGTCCTCTCTCCTTCACTCCTGTCCTGGAAGTCAGTTTTGTCCTCTGTGTCTGTACATGTTCTGGACTTTTGGTTTAGAATATATATATATATATATATATAATCTGTTGGCTATTTCAGTCAGGGATAGGGAAATGATTGAGTGGATAAACTGTTGGGCAAACATAAGCACTTCACTTCAGATTTCTGAGCACTGACATACAAATCTGGGCATAGCAGCCCATGTCTGTAGTCCATCTCAGCACCAGGAAAGTAGAGACATGAAGATATATATATATATATATATATATATATATATATATATATATATATATATATGTATATATAACCACATGAAGATTATATACATAATATTCATGTGATATTTTGTCTCTCTATGTCTGTCTTATTTTTACTGAAGACTTCTCAAGTGGAGAGGTATATTATTCTAAACCAGAAGGGTATGAGGGACATGAACTGGAGATATACGTATTGTGGCAATCATGATCCAGTGAGCATTCTGGTGCTGTCCTGGGATAAAGCATTGGAAGTACCAACAGAGGTCTCTAACTCAGATCCAAGGTAAGCCCTTGGGCACTTGTGCATATCCCTCTGTAATCTCAGTTGATCCAAGGAAAACATCTGACTTTGGGATGCATAGAGACTTAGAAGCACGACATCATAGATCACTTTTATTTATGCTATAATTATTGTCTTTCAGCCAGCAGTTCATAGGTAGTTCCTAGAAAAATTCTAAGAAAAATCCATTCTTTGTCGCATGTGGAAATTCTGTATGATAGAATTTAACAGCTGTTGTGACATATTTTCTATCATTGTGACATTAAGAGGAAAATGTTTATTGTGATAACATGAAGTTTGTCCAAAAGCTTCCAGAAATTTTCAGGCTCATCTCCTTTAGGCAGAGGATGAATGCCCCTGTGATTTCTTGCACCCTGCCCCCTGGTTTTGTGGTGCTGAAGCTGACTGTCGAGGCTATTGTAACTGCAGGAATAGGAAACATATCTTCCTTTTACTCAGACCTGAATCAAATTCTGACCATACAGAACATTTGATAACAGAGTGCAGTTTTCTCAATTCTATAGTAAGAATAGACAGAAGAGAGAGAGACAGAGACAGAGAGTGAGCCAATCACATGCATGGTGCTATATGAAGCTATGTGCATGTGTGTGTGGTGTTCTTGACATGAGTCTTGAACTTTCAAGAGCATTCCAGAAGCACTTATTTACATGCCCATCAATGGACTTCAAATTTTCCATGGTCAATCCTTTAATATGCTTGACATAAACAAATTATGTAGGCCACAGCTGATTGCTATGTGTGGGGAGAGGTATGTGTGCATGCGTGCATGTCTTTATACTTGTTCACATATGTGTGTGTTTATTGGACATAAGCACATAAGCATGTGTGCATGTAGAGGCTAGAGGTCAAGTTGGATGTGTGTGTCTTTCTCACTTTTCAACTTATTTTTTAATATATTATTTATTTATTTATTTATTTATTTGAGATAGAGAAGGAGAAAGAAAGAGGAAGATAGAGAATGGCATTCAGGGCCTCCATCCATTGCAAACAAACTCCAGATGCATGGATCCCCTTGTGTGTCTGGCTGTTGTGGGTCTTGGGGAGTTGAACCTGGGTCCTTTGGCTTTACAGGCAAATACCTTAATGGCTAAGTCATCTCTCCAGCCCTCAACTTATTCTTTAAAACAGAGTCTCTTGCTGAACTGGGCGCTCATCTATTTGATTAGAAAAGCTAGCCAGTGAATCCTGGAAATCCTCTTGTCTCTGCTGCCCTGGTGCTGGGATTAGACATGGGCTACCATACCCAGATTTGTATGTCAATGTGGAGAATCTGAAGTCAGCTCCTCATGTTTGCACAAAAATCAGTTTACCCACTGTGTCATTTCCCTCTCCCTGACTGAAATAGCTAGCGTAACACCATCCTGTCCTAATTAGACTATGACTCCTAACTCCATTTCATACATCCCCTTTCAGGCTTTTTGGTTCCCTAACTCCCCCAGAGGCCCATTCCTGCATTGACAGTACTTTCAGGTCTTCCCATGACCCATGTGTGACCTAGATGTATAAACTGAAGATAACTCCACAGTATATGCTGACTCAGATGTATAAACTCAAGATAACTCGTGAACATACAAGTGAAACACCTGCAATTCCAAGGATACCCTGATCTATGTCTGACACTGATGTCATTATGGTTTTTCTGGTCTTTTGCCTTTGAAAACCCTGTACCCCTGAGCTTCTTCACTGATACGTCTTCTGGGCATCAGCCCTACTCAGTTGCCAGCTTAATAAAAAGGACTCTTTACGGGCATGAAAAGCATGGTGGTCTGTAATCTCTCATGTGGACTATAACATTGACCTCCATTTTATTTTAGGCAAGCCCAACAGACTGGCCTTTTCTTTATGTGAGAGAGAGAGTGAAAGTTGGCATGCCAAGACCTCCAACCATTGTAACTGAACTCCAGACCTGTATGCCACCTTGTGTGCATATGGGGCCTTGAGCATGTGTGTCTAATGTGGGATCTGGGGAGTCAAACATGGGTCCTTAGGCTTTGCAGGCAAAGGCTAAGCCATCTCTCTAGCCCACTGACCTCCATTTTTAATAAGTAATACCATTCTTTAAACCTGTTGAAAGTATTAGAACTACTTACAAGCAACACCAAAGTTAAAAACTATTCATTACTTTGGTGGCTTTCAGCATTGGCTAAGTCATGGTGGAGTGTGTTGGGTTTGAGGGCAGATCCTAGCTGTCAATACTGTGGGAGTAGTTTAGGAGGTATGGTGTGACTTGGAAACAGCACTTGTGTTTAAGTGCCCCAGGTGAGTGGGACACAAAGGTTCTCAAAACATACTCTGACAATAATAGTTTAAATTCAACAATGCTTGACCACAGGATTATTTAAAATGGTATCCCATCTTGTTCCTCTATGGCTGATAGTGAGTCTAGCAGAAAGAAGGTAAGTCCACATCTATGGCCACCAAAACCCATGATCTTACCCTGAAATGCTGTTTTATGTCTTTCTGTTGATGTAAAGAATTTTGACTCCTTCCTCCAGAGTCTTCATAATACTTTCCACTGTATGGTATACATAAACATGCAAGCTTATTTAAAACATCACTTGGCAAAATGGTTCAGCTGACCTTAATAGAAGTCAGGAAAATTGTGATTGCAACTTTGGCATTGCATGGTAAATCAGAGAAAGCCCATGGTAAATTCACAAGGTCTGGAAAGAATGACAGAATGCCAGCTTTACTTCTACTGTCAGTCTTTGTTTTCACGAAATGGACTGTCTGAAAACACTTGGAAATGAGCCTGGCACAGGGTCCCATATTGAGTGACATCTTTCACATGATAGACTATAGACCTAAATACACAGGACACAGTTACACCAGATGGCAGTAAAGCATTTTATTCATTCAGACACATAATTGATGTTAATTCTCTGTTAATAGGGAATTGTCTTAAGAAAGGTGAATTCCTAGGCTGGGGGTGGTAGCACATGCCTTTAATCCCAAAGCAGACAGAAGTAGGGAGATCACCTTGAGTTTGAGGCCAACCTGAGATCATTTAATAAATTCCAGGTCATCCTGGGTTAGAGTGAGACTCTACCTCAACTCCCTCCCACCCCCACAAAAAGAAAGAAATCTGACTTCCTTCTTCCTTATATGCACTGAAAGGCTACCAAGGGCAGGGAAGATAGCTCATTGGCTAAAGTGCTTACTGCACAAGGGTAAGGACTTGAGTTCAGATCCATAGTACCTATGTAAAATGCCAAGCATGGTAATGTGCACCTCTAATCTCAGTGCTAAGGAGGCTGATACAACAGGATACCTGGGCTTCCTGGACAATTAGTTAATTTAGCTGAATTGGTTAATTATAGGGTCAAGGAATAAAGTGAAGAATGATTGAGAAAGATACCCAATGTCAACATCTGGGCCTCATACAAATACAAACCCTCATGTATCCACAAACATCTGAACATGAACCCCCCCCCACACACACACACATATACACACCATAAACACAACAATAATAACAACAACAAAAATTATAGGCTACCAGCACCTATCCTGGTACTGAATTGGGAAAGGAGTATATTCTGAGTTGGACCAGAATACTCACCCATACCATGAGATTTAGAGGGTGTTTTCTGGGTTCCTGTTACGTGTGGGTAATTGCAAAGCTTTAGGAAGACAGTGGAGAACAAAGAAATAAAACACCCAGGTAAGAATTAACTCACCAAGGACATACTTTGTCACCATGTAGTCCATGTGTGCAGGCTCCTTTGATAGAGGCTTCAGGGATGGGGTGTTTTCTGGTGACAAAGGTGTTAGTCCTAGAGTTACATGTGAAATGCAAGTTGTTTTTTTTTTTTTTTTGTATTTAAGCAACATTCTTTCTTATTAGATATGGATATATTCTGATGTAAACAGCGCATGTTGGTACCATCCACCATCCTTTCCCTTCTCCCTGCCCCTTTTCTGAAGAGGCCTCCCTCATTGGGGATGCAGATCAAACCCATGGGGATTCTGGGTCATGCATTATGGGGGAGGGCAGAGGCAATGTCTCTGGGGAAAATGTCCTAACTTGTAGCTATAACAATCTTTCTAACCCCTCTTCCACAAAATTCCCTGAGCCATCCAGGGAACATTTTAGGTCTACTTCAGTGATGGTCACTTAGGAGTCTGTGGATCTCCGGTTTGGTAGGTGTTGAGTGTCCTCAGTGTCTATCTCATTCACCCTTGTGCTGATATCAGATTCACTAAGAAAGCAGCACTCTTGCTCATTTCTCCAAGTTCTCTGTGGTTTCAGCTGGGGCCGAGGTGGAATGTACTGGGTCATTTATCTCCTCAGCTCCAGCTCCCATCTGAAAAAGAGAAGCAGATTCTTCAACAGAGAATGAAGTCAGCACCACTTAAATGGAATAACTATTATTAATTTAGAGAGAATTAAAAGGGTGTAGATCCTCTTATAGCACAAGGTTAGTGTAAGCTTGACAATGGAAAGTAGAATCATTATCTGGATATATTTCTGACTTGTTTCCCAGTTCCAAATATGGTTTATTTTCCACCAAGTGGATCTGTTATCCAATTTAAGAGCATTTTGTTATCCACAATGGCTGTATGCCACTATTGCGTTTGTGTGAGCAGCATGTTAGGTTGTTTCCTTCTGAGTTGCTTAGACTTTGAGTTGCTTAGAGAGATGTTGGCCACTTTCCCCTGGTAGCACATTTGCCAGCTTCCAGCACTAATTGGGGACTGGCTCTCCTCCAGATTCCAACCAGGTCTGTCTGTGGTCCATACAGAGAGAGTATGGTGTCTTCAGCAGTGGGGTCTTACCTTTAACCTCTGGTGGGTAATCAAGTGCTCTGACAGAAGTTTGTCTTATTTCTTTTGGGAGATCTAGTAGGTCTCTCTGATCAACAGCTCATTGTGGATGTAGACCACATCAAGGACAGGGAATTACAAGCCAGAACCCAGGGAAAAGGAAAGAGAAAAAGACAGAGAAAAAGAGAAACAGGAGAAATTTGAGATTAAGTTTTGTCTCATCCTCTCCAGGGTCCTTTGATTCAGGTGCTCCCCCTAAGCTCCTCTTGAGGGTTCCTACTTTTAGTCAGATTTCCTGGATATAGGATTCTATGGTACCAATTCAATTTGGGTTCAGTTTTGTGTCTCCCCTACCATTTTTCCCTTCCCCCAAGCCTATATCCCTATTGTCCAAGCCTCAAGATGCTATTCAGTTACGTCAACAACTTGGTCTGATCCAGGTTGGGAACTGCAGATTAGTGAGATCATGTGATGGTTGTCTTCTATGATTGTTTGAGTTCACTTAGAATGATCTGTTCCAATTTTGACCATTTTTCTACAAATTTCAATGTGCCATTTTTCTTACTCTGAGTAGAATTCCATTGTGTAGATATACCACATCTTGGTTATTCATTCATGCAGTCACAGGCACCTTGTTGATTCAAGTTATTACCTACTATGAGTTGAGCACATGTAAATATGGTTGAGCAAATTTCTCTGAACTGAGATGTGGAGCTTTTAGGGTAAATGCCCAATAAGGAAATAACACGGTCTGTTGGTAACTCTACATTCATCCTTTTGAGGAGTCTCCATATTGTTGTCCACAGTGGTTGTACCAACTTACCTTCCCAACAGCAAATGAGTTTTCCTTTTTCTCCACAGCCTCACCAACATTTGTTTGCATTTGATTTTTAATGTTTCCTATCCTTACTGGGGCATGGTGGAATCTCATAGTTGTTTTAATTTGCATTTCCCTAATGGTTAGGGATGTTGAACATTTTCTTAAGTGTGTGGTAGCCATTTGTAATTTTTCTTCTGAGAAATCCCTATGTAGTTCGCTGCCCCACTTTTAGAGTGGGTTGTTTTATTTTTTATTATTTAGTTTTTTGTATTCTTTGTAGATTCTAGATATTAGGCTTCTGTCAGTGGTATAGCTTGCAAAGATTTTTTTTTCCCATTCATTGGCTCTGCTTATGATATGTTTGCCTGTGCAAAAGATTTTTAGCATCATCAAATCCCATTGGTTGAGTGCTTGTTTAATTTACTGGGTGACTGGGGTTTTGCTCAAGACATCTTTACCCAGTCCTATATCATGGAGAGTCCCTCCTATTTTTTTTCTTCCAGTAGTTGAAGAGTTTCAGGTGTAATATGGAGGTCTTTAATACATTTGGACTTGATTTATGTGTATGGTGAAATGAGTGCATCTAATTTAATTTTTCTAAACATGGTCATCCAATTTGTCCAACACCATTTGTGAAAATGCCGTCTTTTCTTTAGTGTACATTATTGGCACCTTTGTCAAAGATCAAGTACCTGTAGTTACTTGATATAAGATCTGGGTCTTCAATTCTGATCCATTGGTCTATGTTTTTATTTTTATTTCAGTACCATGCTGTTTTGTCACTATGGCTTTGTAATATAGCTTTAGATAAGGTATGGTGATACCACCAGAGATGATTTCTTTTTAACTGAGTATATGTTTGGCTATCTGAGGCCTTCTGCCATTCCATATGAATTTTGAGATATATTTTTTTCAATCTCTGAAGAATGATGCTAGTATTTGTATGGGTATTGCATTAAGTCTGTATATTGCTTTTGGTAGAATTGCTGTTTTCACAATATTAATTCTACCTATCCAGGAGCATGGGAGGATTTTCAATCCTCTCAAGTCCTCCTCTCTTTCTTTCTTAAGTGTTTTTATGTTTTAATTATATAGGTCTTCACATCCTTGATTAGTGTTATTCCAAGGCATTTAATTTTTTTGTTGCTATTGAAAATGGGATAGCCTCCCTGATTTCTTTCTCTGTGTATTTATCCTTTGCATATAGAAAAATTACTGAGCTTTGTGCATTGATTTTGTATCCCGCCACTTTGTTGAAGGAATTTATCACCTTTAGAAGTTTTGAGATGGTGACTTTCTGGTCATTTATATATAGGATCATGTCATCTGCAAATAGGGCTAATTTGACTTCTTCCTTTCCAATTTGAAACTCTTTTATTTCCTTCTCCTGTCTTATTGCTTGGCCTAGTATTTCTAGTACTATGTTGAAGAGCAGTGGTGAGAGTAGGCACCCCTGTCTTGTTCCTAATCTCAGTGAGAACTCCTTGTGTTTTTCCCCATTAAGTATTATTTGGAATTTAGGAGCTTTATATATAGCCTTTATTGTGTTGAGATATCACCCCTCCATGTCTATTCTTTACAGTGTTTTGATCATGAGGTGGTGTCATATTTTGTCAAAAGCCTTCTCTGCATCAATTGAGATGATCATGTAGTTTTTATGGTTCAGTTTATCTATGCAGTATATTACATTGATGGATTTCTGTATTTTAAACCATTCTGCATCCCTGGGATGAAGCCTACTTAAACAAGGTGCATAATGCTTTTGATATGTTGTAAAATTCCATTTGAAAGGATTTTGTTCAGGATCTTTGCAACTAAGGTCATTATGGATATAGTGTTATAGTTTTCTTTCCTTGTTGCATCTCTGTCTGGTTTTGGTATTAGGGTGATGCTCACTTCATAAAAGGAATCAAGGAAGATAACCCTGGTCCCTGATTATGTGATTTGAGAAAGATTGGTTTCAGTTCTTCAGTGAAGGCTTGGTAGAATTCAGCTGAGAAGCCATTCGGTCCTGGAATTTTCTTTTGGGGGAGGTTTTTGGTTACATTTTCAGTATCCATGGATATGATAGGTTTGTTTAGGTGATTAACTTGCTCTGAGTTTAGTTTTTATAGGTAGTATGTTTCTAAGAATTCATTAATTTCTTCCAGATTATTCAGCTTAGTGTAGTAGAAGTTTGGGAAGTATGCTCTGATGATCCTTCCAATTTCATTGATGTCTGTTGTTATCTCTCCTTTTACCATTTCTGATATTGAGAATTTGAGACTTCTATTTATTTATTCATTTATTTTGCTTGAGCAAATTGGCTAGGGGTTTGTCAACTTTGTTTATTTTTTCAAAGAACCAATTCTTCATTTCATCAATTTTGTAATTGTTTTCTTAATTTCCAATTCATTAATTTATGCTCTAATCTTGATCATTTCATTCTTTCTGGAGGTCTTTGGCTTTGCATCTTCTTGTTTTTCAATTGCCTTTAGGTGGACAGGCAACTTATTGATTTGGGATCTCTCTGTCCTCGTAACAAATGCATTTAGGGCTAAGAATTTTCCACCTATGATTGCCTTCATTGTGTCCCATGTGTTTTTGGATTGTGTTTTCATTATTATTCAATTCTAGGAATTTTACAACTTCTTTTTCTATTTCTTCCACAACCCATTCATTTTTTTTTTGGATTCTTAATTTTTTTATTATTATTATTTTTTTCTCCATTTTTATTAATATTTTCCATGATAAAAAAAAATCCCATGGTATTACCCTCCCCCCTTTCCCCTTTGAAATTCCATTCTCCATCATATCCCCTCCCCATCTCAATCTTTCTACTTACATATATACAATACCAACCTAATAAAAGCCCTCCTCCCTTTCTTTCTCTTCCCTTTCTATCTCCTTTTTTAACTTACTGGCCTCTGCTACTGAGTTTTTTCCTTCTCACACAGAAGCCCTATCATCTCTAGCTAAGATCCACATATGAGGGAGAACATGTGGCGCTTGGCTTTCTGGGCCTGGGTTACCTCACTTAGTATAATTCTTTCCAGATCCATCCACTTTTCTGCAAATTTCATAACTTCATTTCTCTTTACTGCTGAGTAAAACTCCATTGTATAAATGTGCCATATCTTCATTATCCACTCATCAGTTGAGGGACATCTAGGCTGGTTCCATTTCCCAGCTATTATAAATTGAGCAGCAATAAACATGGTTGAGCAAGTATCTCTAAGGTAATGAGATGAGTCCTTAGGATATATGCCTAGGAGAGCTATAGCTGGGTCATATGGTAGATCAATCTTTAGCTGTTTTAGGAACCTCCACACTGATTTCCACAATGGCTGGACCAGATTGCATTCCCACCAACAATGTAGAAGGGTTCCTCTTTTTCCACATCCCCGCCAACATTTATGATCATTTGTTTTCATGATGGTAGCCAATCTGACAGGAGTGAGATGGAATCTCAATGTAGTCTTAATCTGCATTTCCCTGATGACTAGGGATGTAGAACATTTTTTTAGATGTGTATATGCCATTCGTATTTCTTCCTTTGAGAATTCTCTATTTAGCTCCATTTCCCATTTTTTGATTGGTTTGTTTGATTCCTTATTATTTAACTTCTTGAGTTCTTTGTATATCTTAGATATTAATCCTCTATCAGATATATAGCTGGTGAAGATTTTTTCCCATTCTGTAGGTTGCCTCTTTGCTTTCTTCACCGTGTCCTTTGCAGTGCAAAATCTTTGTATTTTCATGAGGTCCCAGTGGTTAATCTGTGGTTTTATTGCCTGAGCAATTGGGGTTGTATTCAGAAAGTCTTTGCCAAGACCAATATGTTGAAGGGTTTCCCCTACTTTTTCCTCTAGCAGTTTCAGAGTTTCAGGTCTGATGTTAAGGTCCTTAATCCATTTGGACTTAATTCTTGTGCATGGAGAAAGAGAAGAATCTATTTTCATCCTTCTACAGATATATATCCAGTTTTCCCAACACCATTTGCTGAAGAGGCTGTCTTTTCTCCAATGAATATTTTTGGCATTTTTATCAAATATCAGGTGGCTATAACTACATGGGGTCACATTTGGGTCCTCTATTCTGTTCCATTGATCTACGAGTCTGCTTTTGTGCCAGTACCATGCTGTTTTTGTTACTATGGCTCTGTAGTATAGGTTAAAATCAGGTATGGTGATACCACCAGCCTTATTTTTGTTGCTCAGTATTATTTTAGATATTCGAGGTTTTTTGTGATTCCAAATGAATTTTTGGATTGTTTTTTCTATTTCCGTGAAGAATGCCTTTGGAATTTTGATGGGGATTGCGTTAAATGTGTAGATTGCTTTTGGTAAGATTGCCATTTTCACAATATTGATTCTTCCAATCCAGGAACAAGGGATGTTTTTCCACTTTCTAGTGTCTTCTGCAATTTCTCGCTTGAGTGTTTTAAAGTTCTCATTGTATAGATTCTTTACTTCCTTAGTAAGGTTTATTCCAAGGTACTTTATTTTTTTTTGATGCAATTGTGAATGGGAGTGATTCTCTGATCTCATCCTCTGTGTGTTTGTTGTTAGCAGATATGAAGGCTACTGATTTCTGTGTATTTATTTTGTATCCTGCTACATGACTGTAGGTTTTTATCAGCTCTAACAGTTTGCTAGTAGAGTCTTTAGGGTCCTTTATATATAGAATCATGTCATCTGCAAATAATGATAACTTGACCTCTTCCTTTCCGATTTGTATCCCTTTTATGCATGTTTCTTGCCTTATTGCTATGGCTAAGACTTCCAGAACTATATTAAATAAAAGTGGGGACAGTGGACACCCTTGTCTTGTTCCTGATTTTAGTGGAAAAGCATCCAGTTTTTCCCCATTTAGTAATATGTTGGCTGTAGGCTTATCATAAATAGCCTTTATTATATTGAGATATGTTCCTTCTATTCCCAGTCTCTGTAGGACTTTTATCATGAAGGGATGTTGGATTTTGTCGAATGCTTTCTCTGCGTCTAATGAGATGATCATGTGATTTTTGTCCTTCAACCCATTTATATAATGTATAACATTTATAGATTTGCGTATGTTGAACCATCCCTGCATCTCTGGGATAAAGCCTACTTGGTCAGGGTGAATGATCTTTCTAATGTATTCTTGTATTCTGTTTGCCAATATTTTGTTGAGAATTTTTGCATCTATGTTCATGAGGGAGATTGGTCTGTAATTTTCCTTTTTTGTTCTATCTTTGCCTGGTTTTGGTATCAGAGTGATGCTGGCTTCATAGAAGGAGTTTGGTAGAATTCCTTCTTTTTCTATTTCATGGAAAAGCTTAAGAAGCAATGGTGTTAGCTCTTCCCTGAAGGTCTGGTAAAATTCAGCAGTGAATCCATCTGGGCCTGGGCTTTTTTTAGTTGGGAGATTTTTGATAACTGTTAGGATCTCCATGCTTGTTATAGGTCTATTTAAGTGATTAATCTCATCTTGATTTAATTTAGGTAGGTCATATAAATCAAGGAAATCATCCATTTCTTTCAGATTTTCATACTTTGTGGAGTATATGTTTTTATAATATGTCCCTATGATTTTTTGAATTTCTCTGGCATCTGTCGTGATGTTACCTTTTTCAGCTCTAATTTTATTAATTTGTGTCTCTTCTCTCTTTCTTTTGGTCAGATTTGCTAAGGGTTTATCAATCTTGTTTATCCTTTCAAAGAACCAGCTCTTTGTTTCATTAATTCTTTGTATTGTTTTTTTGGTTTCTATTTCATTAATTTCTGCCCTAATCTTTATTATTTCTTCCCGTCTACTGATTTTTGGTTTGCCTTGTTCTTCTTTTTCCAAGGCTTTAAGGTGAAGCATTAGGTCATTTATTTGCGACCTTTCTAATTTCTTAATATAGGCACTTAAAGCTATAAATTTACCTCTTAGAACTGCCTTCATTGTGTCCCAGAGATTTTGGTATGTTGTGTTCTCATTATTGTTTGACTCTATAAATTTTTTGATTTCCTTCTTGATTTCTTCATTGACCCATTCATCATTTAGTAATGTATTGTTTAGTTTCCATGAATTTGTGTATGCTCTATATCCTTTCTTGCTATTGATTTGTAGTTTGATTCCATTGTGGTCAGATAGAATGCAAGGAATTATTTCAATTTTCCTGAATTTGTTAAGATTTGCTTTGTGTCCTAATATATGGTCTATTTTAGAGAATGATCCATGTGCTGCTGAAAAGAATGTATATTCTGCAGCATTTGGATGAAATGTCCTGTATATGTCTGTTAGGTCCATTCCTTCTATGACCTCGTTTAGTCCAGATGCCTCTCTGTTTATTTTTTCCCGGGATGACCTCTTTGGATGCTTTTGGTCTCAGTCAAGTTGCTGGCTGGGACGTTGGGCCGCTGTTCTGCTTTCTGGAACTGGGTACTGGCTTTTCCTGTGGGGCAAACCAAGCCTGGCAACTGTGGCCCTGCAGATTGGCACCCCTGATGCTGGATCCCCGCTGCTGCCGCTGGAGCTGCCGCTGCTGGGACCACTGCTGCTGGATCCGCCACTGGAGATGCCGCTGCTGGGTCTGTCCCCGCTGATCCGCTGGAGCTGCCGCTGCTGGGTCCTCCGCCTCTGATCCGCTGGTGCTGCCGCTGCGGGATCCGCCTCTGCCGCTGAAGCCTCTGGAGCCTCCGCTGCTGGATTCGCTGCCCTGAAGCCGCTGTGGCCGGTACCGGAGCAGCTGATGGTGTTTTGGGGGCTGGAGTCACGGCTTCCACCGCCGCTTCCGGCTTCCACCGCTGCTTCCGCTGCCGGGGTCTGAGCCGCCGCTGTTGGATCCCGAGTCGCCACTGCCGGAGCCCAAGATGTAGCTGCCGGTGCCTGTGCTGCCGCTGCCGCTGCCAGAGTCCGAATCGCCGCTACCGGGTCCCGAGGTGCCGCTGCCGGAGCCCAAGTCGCTGCTACCGGGTCCCGAGCTGCCGCTGCCGGATCATGAGCTGCTGCTACCGGGTCCCAAGCTGCCGCTGCCGGAGCTGCTTCGGCCTGCCCGTGTGGGCTCTGGATATCTCCTACTTCTCTGCTGCTGTTTTAATCTCTTATACACCTCCCTTGTGTATTTTGCTGGGTTTTCTTTGGCTTTTTCTCCCCTAGGCTGCTTAGGCGTGGTTCCTATGCCGCCATCTTGACCGGAAGTCCCCCCCATTCATTTTTTACAAGTGTGCTGTTTAGTCTCCAGGAGCTGGTGGAGTTCTTGATGTGTCTCTTGTTGTCAATTGCTAGCTTTAAAGCATTGTTGTCTGACATGATACAGGATGTTACTTCAATTTTCCTCACTTTATTAAGGCACACTTTATGGCCTAACATATTGTCAATTTTGGAGAAGGTTCCATGGGCTGCTGAGAAGAATAGGTATTCTGTAGAGTTGAGGTGGAAAGTTCTTTAGATATCTGTTAGGTCTAATTGATCTATGATATAGCTGAACTCTATTATAGTTTCCCTTTTGATTTTCTGCTTGGATGATCTGTCTATTGATAATAGTGGAGTATTGAAATCTCTGACTATGATGGTGTTGGTGTTTATTACTGTCTTATTGTCAAGTAGATTTTGTTTTATAAACTGACCACATCTGTGTTTGGTGCATATATATTTATGGTTGTGATGTGCTCATGTTGGATCATTCCCTTGATGAGTAAGAAGTGGCCTTCTTTGTCCTTTCTGATTACTTTTGGTGTGAAGTTTATTTTATCAGTTATCTTATCAGATATTAATATAGCAACACCTGTTTGTTTTTTATTTCCATTTGCTTGGAATATCATTTTCCAATTTTTCACCCTGAGGAGGTGTCTATCTTTAGTAGTGGGGTAGATTTCTTGAAGACAGCAGATAGAAGGGTCCAGGTTTTTATTTTTTAAATCCATCCTGATAACCTGCGTCTTTTGATGGGTGATTGAAGACCTTTAATATTTAAGGATATTACTGTGAGTTTATTATGATTATTGTGATCTGCTTGTTGGCTCTTGAGATTGGTTGTTTGTTCTATGTGGAGTATTCCTCAAGTATTCTCTGTAGGTTTGGTTTTGTGTTCTTATAACCATAGAATTGACTTTTTCCATGGAAAGTTTTTCTTTCACCATCTATTGTGAAGGGAAAAGTAGCTTGGGTTGCTGGGTAAAGTAGCTTGGGTTGGAAGCCATAGTTTTTCAGCCTTTGAAGTGTCCCATTCAAGGCCCTTCCGGCTTTCAGGGTTTCCATTGAGAAATCCAATGTAATTCTGATCAGATTGCCTTTGTATGTTGTGAATTGTTTCTCTCTTGCTGCTTTTAACATTCTCCATTTTTGTTGTTAAGAGTTTTAACTATGATGTGTCTTGGAGAGTTTCTCCTTTGGTCATGTCTTTTTGGTGTTCTGTGGGTTTCTTATATCTGGATGGACCTCTTTTTCCAGAGCTTGGGAAAATTTTCCTCAATAATTTTGTTTAATGTGTTCTCTATGCTTCTGACCTGAATTTCCTCTCCTTCTAGTATACCCATGATCCAGATGTTCGGTTGTTTTAGGGTGTCCCACAATTTGCTCATATTGATTTTCTTGAACTTTGCAAAGCTTTTGTCCTGCCAGGGAATTTCTTCTGTCTTATCTTCCAGGTCAGAGGTTCTGTCTTCCACATGAGTAACTCTGTTGGTAAGGGGTTCTAGAGAGGATTTTATAATTTCTATTTGATTTTTGTTTTCTGTTGTGTTTTTTGCATCATGTCCATCTCTTTTTTGAAGTACAATTTCAATTCTAGTTCTGATTTTCTTGATGTTTCCTAGAGTTCATTGTTGCATTTGATCAAGTCTTCATTAAGCTTACTCAACTGGCTATTGAGATCTTCCATTTTTTGACTTATCTTCAATTTATTCGTATAGCTTTGGAGGGTTATAATGTTTTCTTCAATCAAGATAAGCCTAATTTAAAAGCTGAAAAAAGCCTAACTAAAAGCTGAATGCTCTAGGAGATGATTTTGTTCAATTTTTCAATTTCATTGATATTATTGTTGGTTCTTTGATAGTTTTTTTCTAGTTCAGTGATTTTTTTTTTTTTTTTTTGATCAGGGTCTCATTGTTTGTTGCATCTTCATTTTGGGAACAAATTTCTGTTGATTTCTCTGATTTCCTTGGAGGCTTCCATTTTAGGACTAGACATCTTTGGTGGAGATCTCTCACTTTTCTGACTTTTGTTAGATTTCTGTTTGGTGTCTACCCATTTTAGGAAGACTATTTTATTGAGGAGGAAGTAAGTTTTTGTCCTTTAGCTCATGTAACTTCTGATTCAGGTGAACAGGGATTTTGGTACCCAGTGGCCAGTCAGGATAACATAGCAAAACACCTAATTCCATACCTCATACAGGAACCAGGGGTCCCCAAGCAAGGCACAGTGGGACATACTAGGACCATGGGACTAGGAGGAACAAGAGAACAGGGATCTGGCTACTTCTTGCCATGCCCTTCAGCACACAGACCAGCACAGGTCATCCAGAACAGGGAGGTGGGAGGAACCCAGAAACAGGGGTCTGGCCTACTCACTCCAGACTGCAGTGCCAGCCCACCTACTGTCCACAGAAGGAACTCAGACTGGGGAGGTTGGAGGAGCCCTGAAACAGGTGTCCGGCCTACTCAATCCAGACTGCCATGCCCTCCCACACACTGTGCATGGAACGCAGACCAGGGAGGTGGGAGGAGCCCAGGCATGGGTCTTCCCTACTCACTCCAGACTGCTGTGCTCACCCATACACTGTCTACAAGGAACTCAGACCAGCAAGATAGGAAACAGGGGTTTGGTCTACTCACTCCAGACCACTGCACCACCTCACATGCTGTCTGTGCAAGGATCTCAGATGGGGAGGTGGGAGGAGCCCAGAAAGAGGGGTCTGACCTCTTACTCCAGACCATCATTCCACTCACACATTGTCTGTGCAAAGAACTCATACGAGGGAGGTGGGAGGAGCTGAGAAATGGGTCTGGACTACTCACTCCAGACTGCTGTGCCTGCCCACACACTGTCCACACAAGGAACTCAGGGGAAGTGGTGCAAACTGTTTCTTAATAACACATTTAACTCATCTTCAAATACTTCATTCACACTTCTGAATTTGTTACTAAAACCCAATGACGCAGTGTTGTGACTGTGGTGAACAGACACTAAGACCATCCTCTGAGTGTCTTGTTCTGCAGCAGCAAGAGGATTCTTGAAATTTGTGCTCATAACAGTTACAGGAATGTAAATAGCCATTGTTGAAACTGCCTTCTTTCAGTTTTTGAGAAAGAGGAGAAAATCCAAGTGATTACTAAAGCCTTTTGGAGAGGGCACCCTGGAGAAATAGCATGATGGAAGATAAAGGGCACAGAGTCAATCACTCCATTTGTATATTAATCTACTCATTATCTCATCTACTTGTACATCCATTCACCCCCCCCATTGTCTGTGCATTCATACATGCATATGTTCATGCTTCCATCCACCCATAAACTCCTGTTTGCCATATTTAAAGTGTCTATTCTGTGCTAAATATTCTCTTAAAGGCAAAAGATGCAATAGTTATTAACCTTTCCTCTAGGAAAAGGAGGAAATAGAAAATGAGTAGGGGCAACACACAGGTGAATGAAATGATTTCACATAGCAATAAATAGGAAGAAGAAGAGAAGAAAGAGCAGGGTGCAACTTCTCATAATGAATGATAGTGTTTCAGTTGCCTTCTCATTGCTGGTATAAAACACCCAACCAGGAGTTGTAGAGGTGGTTCAGTAGGTAAAGGCACTTGCTTGAATAGCCTGATGGTCTGGGTTCAATTCTCCAGGGCCCATGTAAATTCAAATGCACAAAGTGGCACATGCATCTGGTATTCATTTACAGTGACAAGAGGTCCTGGAACTACATATTCTCTCTCTCAAAATCAATCAACTATGAAAAATAAAATACCCAAAGAAAAGCAGCTTATGGAAGGAATGAGCTAATTGTGACCTACCATTTCAAGAGTAAGTTTCATCATTGTGAAAAGCATGGCAGATAAGACAGCTTGGCATCATATCTCCACAGCATCAGGGGAGAAGTAGAGAAAGTGAGTGAGTTTGTTATAAATATCCAGTGGTGATTGACAAACCTCAGTGTTCATCCCCAGTGACACAACTCCTCCAACAAGGCTCCAACTCCCCAAATCTCCACTAGCTGGGAATTAAACTAAGTGTGGGGCTTAATCACAAATGACTGAGGCTATCAGGGATACTGTACATTCAAACCACCACAGATATCTTTCCAAGGGAGGATAAGTAGGTGGTAAGGAAAAGCCATTCTTAATAATGAGAAAATCAAGAGTGAAATGAGGAAAACCAACTTGGTATCTAGGAGACAGCCATTCAGGTTGCACAAATTGGCTGGGCAAATACCCTGTACCATGTACGTTCACAGTTGATTGACAGAAAGGAGAGAATGTGTGGGCAGTGAAATGGGATCTTGGAACTTCTTTTTGACTGTAGCCACAAACCAGTGTTTACACAAAAAGGAATGCATAGGAAACATTCCTATGGAGAGTTCAATTGTTCCTTTGCCCTCTTCCACATGACATCATGGACCACTGGGGAATGGAGTGTTCATAAGAGTCTGTGCATTGTGGTGTCTCACCATGGCATTGGATGAGGATAGTGATGCTAAGGCTAAACTTATGGTCAAGGACACATCTGACTCAGAGGTGGCACTTCTGCTTTTGAAAAGTTCTGACTTTCTAAATCCCATGGGATTTGCCTTGGTGAGGAGCACAGAGCACAGTTGGGCCTGCTATAACAGCCATGACCCCAGTGGCCCTGAAGTCTGCGTATGCTCATCTACAAAGAAGGTTTACACTTAAGAAACTTATTCCCTGGATCATGGGGAGCAGAAAGACATAGTTGACACTAAGGTTCTGAATTAGGCATCTCAGATGCTGCATCAAGAGGCTGGCCCCACCATGGCAGTAGTGGGAGATGTGATCTCTTCCCAAGCACATGCATGGAACAGAAAGTACAGAGGTTTGGGGCTGGAGAGATGGCTTAACAGTTAAGTGCTTGCCTGTGAAGCCTAAGGACCCCCATTCAAGGCTCGATTCCCTAGGACCCACGTTACCCAGATGCACAAGGGGGCACAGGGGTCTGGAGTTCACTGGCAGTGCCTGGAGGCCCTGGTGTGCCCATTATCTCTCTCTATCTGCCTATTTCTCTCTGTGTCTGTCACTCTCAAATAAAAAATAATAAAAAAGAAAGTAGGGGGGGGTTGTTAAAGCAACTGACAAGGCAGAGAGAGATACACTGTGGTAGCAGAAGGGAGGCAACAACAAGTCTAAGGCCTTCCTAGAGTAATTGATAGGACAGAGAGGCACAGTGTGGTGGTAGGAGGGTCATTTAATGAAGGTGAGGAGAGTATACAAGGAAGAGTACACAATGAGTAGCCAAGGTGCTCCTGCCATGGTCTGTGTTTCTTAGTGATTAAACCTTGACACATTTCTGAACCTGAGTATCCTCATCTGGAAAACTAGTTTAAAATTAAAAAGCTAAAAAAATTCAACCTTCCCTGCCTGTTTCCAGGGTCATTGCTTCAGACATAGATATGAATGTTGTTTAAAATGTGTAAATAGGGCTGGAGAGATGGCTTAGTGGTTAAGCGCTTGCCTGTGAAGCCTAAGGACTCCGGTTCGAGGCTCAATTCCCCAGGACCCACGTTAGCCAGATGTACAAGGGGGCTCACGCATCTGGAGTTCGTTTACAGAGGCTGGAAGCTCTGGCGCGCCCATTCTCTCTCTCTCTCTTTCTCTCTCTGCCTCCTTCTCTCTGTCGCTGTCAAATAAATAAATAAACAAAAAAATTAAAAAAAAATTTAAAAAAATTTAAAAAAAATTTAAAAAATGTGTAAATAACAATGAAAATAAAGACGAGATTTTTAGATTTGATAGGGGTGAATCTAGGACTTCATGCATTCTAAGCAATTGTGCTATGGCTGAGATACTACTCCAGCCCAAAGACAGGATTCTTATATAAGAGGTGGGAGGTGAGAAGCAGCATAGCTTAGGTGAGCAAATACAGGATGGTTTGGGGCAAGCTGATGTGGTGGTTGAAACCACAGTGTGTCCAGCAATATGCCCTTGACTTAAGAAATTAAGTTTTCATGGATAGCAGTCAAAACTTGCTGCTTATCTGAGAGAGTACAGAGGCTTTATAAGCTAGAGAAGAGGTGGTTTGCAAAGACACAATACCATGGACAAGGAGTCAACTGCTGAAAATGACACAACCTTGTTCCATCTCTAAAGGTAGGAAAACACGTTAGCCCATCCACAACCCACTGGCTGGGGTTCTTGTTTTTCACCCATGCTGCCATGGAGATAGTGCCTGCCTTTCCCCTGTTTCTTTCCCTGATGTTTGTTTCTGGTCTCATTGATTGTATTTATCTGTTTTATATTAAAATGAATCCAAACTGGGCTGGAGAGGTGGCTCAGCAGTCAAGGCAATTGCCTGAAAAGCCTAAAAGCTAGGTTCAATTCCCCAGTACCCACGTAAAGCCAGGTGCACTACGTGGCTCATGGGCCTGGAGTTCTTTTGCAGTGACAAGAGACTCTGGTGTGCTCTCTCTCTCTCTCTCTCTCTCTCTCTAATAAGCAAGTAAACAAATAAAAATTTTAAAATGACAAGAAAATATAGGAAGTACTTTCCATGATATAGGAATGGAAATAGACTTCCTGAACAAAACCCCAGCAGCTCACAATCTTAAACAGTCACTTAACCAACGGGATCACAAGAAGCTGAAGAGTTTCTTTACAGACAAGCATACAATAAGCAAAGCCAATAGATTACCCACAGAATGGGAGAAATTATTTGTTGGTTATCCAAATGACAGAGGCCTAAACTCTAGAATCTGCAAAGAACTCAAAAATCTAAACAGTAAAAAGTCAAACACCCCACTCACAAAATGGGGCAAAGAGCTCAACAGGCCGTTCACAGAGGAAGAAATAGAAATGGCAAATATGCACTTAAGAAAATGTTCATCATCCCTAATCATCAGGGAAATGCAAATTAAAACAACTATGAGATTCCACCTTACCCCAATAAGGATAGCAAACATCAAAAAATCAAATGAAAATAAACTCTGGTGAGGATGTTGAGAAGTAGGAACACTCATCCACTGTTGGTGGGAATGTAGCATGGTACAACCACTTTGGAAAGCAATATGGAGACTTCTGAAAAAGCTGAGTATAGAGATACCAAAAGACCCAGTTATTCCCTTACTGGGCATCTACCCTAAAACCTTCAAACCACAGGCTAAAGAGATTTGCTCAACCATGTTTGTAGAGCCTCAATTCATAATAGCTAAGAGCTGGAATCAACCCATATGTCCATCACTAGAAGAATGGATAACTAAGATGTGGTATATCTACACAATGGAATTCCATACAGCAGTAAGAAAAAAATGACACAATGAAATTTGAGGAAAAATGGTTGAACCTGGAACAGATCATTCTCAGTGAACTTACCCAATCACAGAAAGAAAATCACTGCATAGTCTCACTCATCTACAGCACCTAACCTGAATCTACCCAAGATGCCTTACATACCCAGAAAGCATCTCATGGACTAGACAAATAGGATGGGTGGGGTGGGAGGGGAGGTCAAGGAAGGGGGTGGGAGACACAAATCTAGACCCAAACAGCAATGGTACCATAAAATTCCACATCCTAAAAGGCAGACCAAATGGCTGAACCTTCACCAGGCCCTTAGAGGGAACACCTGAGCCACAAGACACTGGAGAGGGTATGATGAAAACTGACCTTAATCTTCTACAGCCTCTCTATCTCCCCCCCCTCTTCTCTCTATCTCTTTTATATTAGTTATCTTTTTCTTCCTTTTCTTAGTGGGCACTGACCTGTAACTCCCAGTACCAGCATTTGGCTATCATCCACAATAAGCTTTTGATCAGAGAGACCTACAAGGTTTCCTAAAAGAAAGAAAGATTTCTGTCAGTGTACTTGATGACCTACCAAAGGTTAGTAGTAAGACCCTACTGCTGAAGACACCTTATGTATTTGACATGCAAAATGGAATGGCATGGCTGGAAGTTGGAAGAGAGTCAGTCCCCAGACAGTCAGCGCGTCTAGTGCCAGAAGGTGCTACATGGGCGACTGGGGGAAAATGACCAATATCTGTCCAAGCAACTCATGGTCTAACCTACTTAGCAGCAAATATCTTGTTGTGATGCCCACACAAGTGCAATAGAGGCACACAGCCATGTTGGGGAACCAACTGCTCTCAATTTGGCTAACTGATCTCCTCAGTGGTACAGGACCCATAGCTGGAGCTGGGAAACAAGTCAGAACAATATCCAAACATGCCCACTCTCCAATATCAATCTACCATCAATTGTGGGCTACAAGAGGGCTTACACCTATTAAATTCTCTATAATAAAGTAAGGGTTATCTCACTTGTCTGGTGCTAAATTACTCTCCGTTGGAGAATCTGTTTCTCTTTTTCAGAGATAGATGTAGATCCTAAGGAGAGAGCCACCCCATCATACCTCAAAATGGCCCCAGCTGTAACTAAGAACAATTGGTGAAACAAGCAAGGATTCTGTTTTCTTTGTGAACCAGGTACCAGCACAAGGGTGAAGGAGATCAACACAGAGAAAAATCAACTCCTACCAAATCAGAGATCCAGAGACCCAGAGGCCCCCATCACCTCATCACTGAAGCAGACCAAAAATGATCCCAATATGGCTCATGGAAATTTTGTGGAAGAGGGGGTGAAAGAATGTCAGAGCCACATGTTGGGTCATGATATGCAGACATTTATCCTACCCATAACTGTGGGCTAGCTCCAGAATGCATGACCAATATACTTCAACAAGGAGGGCCCAAGGGGAGAGGGTAGGACATGGATGAGCCTAACAATGGTACCAAATTGACTGTATTAGCTGAGTACAAAACTAATTAATAATAAATAAATAAATAAATAAATAAATATGACAAAAAACGAAATTGAGTTTCGAAGTGAACTTTCCATTATAAATTTTCCAGAGACAGAAGCACTACCAGACATCACTGGGTGTTTCTGTGTGTCCACTGTGAAATTGGAAGAGACTTACATATTTATTTCCCATGGTAATTGAAGCCACTTCCAGCAGTTATGAAGGAGGTTGAAGCTCTGAGATTGGATTCTAGCCTTGATGCTCTCTGTCTCTCCATCTGTCTGTTTGTCTGTAGGCAAGAGGCACAGATTTTCAGCATCTTCATCCACAAAATGTAGATATGCAATTATTGGTAGGAAACAGAGAGGAGGGAATATAGGTGCAAATCTGTGCATCAGACAGGATGGTCTGAATGACAGGGAATGGGAACTCCTTCTGTGATTGGCTTGAGTTCTTTGCCAATCTTGATCCAATCACAAAGCCTGAGACAATCCCAGATTGACTGGCTATGATTCTTAGTTCCCTCATTCCTCTTCTGGAGCTGGTGAGTGGTGGACAAGTACCTGGTACTAAGGGAACAAGCTTTTCTGAGTTATAAGACTCCTCCTATTTCATTTCATTTTCAAATTTTATTTTATGTTTCTAAATGATTTTATTGTGGTAAGAACCATTAACATGTATGATGGCTAATTTCAGTTGTCAAGGCAACAAAATTTAGAATCACCATGGAAATAAATCTATGGGCATATCCATGAGGGAATTTCAAGTTTAGATTGACCATAACATAATTACGTAAATATATATAATACCATTTTATGGGCTTGGGTCCCTGGACTGGACAAAAAGAAGAAAGCAAGATGGGCAGCAGCATTCAAGCCTCTCCACTTTCTGACTGTGGACACAACATGACCAGCTCCTGCTGCCATGCCTTCCCTGCCAGGATGAGCTAGTACCTCAAAGTGTAAGATAAAATAAACCCTTCCTTCCTTAACTTGTTTTTGTCAATTATTTTGTGGCAATAATGAGAAAAAAAACTAATACAACATGTAATCTGATTTTAGAATAATTTCAAGGACATCATGTAATGTTGGTGGTAAGTGCCATGTTGGACTGTATATCCCCAGAGACTTATCATCCTGCTTCACTGAAACATTATACCTATCAATTAGGAAGTTCCCAGTCATCTTTTCCCCAGGCCCTGTTAAGGAGCATTCCAGTCTCTGTCTCTATGGGGGTTAACTATTTTATATAGTGCATATAAATTGAATCACATATTATCTGTCCTTCTGTAACTAGCATATTCCATAATATACCATCCTTAAAGTTTACTGTGTTATGATATATGTGAAAATTTCTCCCCTTTTTTTAAATACTAGGTAGTATTCACTTGCATGCATATACCATATTTTCTCCACCCTCTTATACACCAGTAGCCATTAAGTTGTTTCCTTATCTTGGCTACTGAAAATAGCAATGACCATAGAAGTGTTGCTGTATCTGAGACCCTAATTTGAATTATTTTTGATGCACAATTTCTAGATCATATACTAGATCAATTTTACCTTAATTTTAGGAAATTCTATACTGTTTCCTCATGGAAGGACCATTTTATATTTCCAACCATGTGCAGGGATGCAGTTTCTCTTCATCTTTATCAAACATATCATTCAGGGGTTGGGGAGATGGCTCAGTGGGCAAAGTGCTTGCTGCAAACACATGAGGTCCTAAGTTATGATCCCAAATGCTCTCATAAATTTTGGGCATGTTGGTGCATGCTAGCAGTCCCAGCACTGGGGATACAGAGATAAAAGGATCTCTGGGACTTAACAACTAGCTAACCTATCTAAATCATGAGTTCTAGATTCAACAAAAAGACCTTATCTCAAAGAATGAGGTAGAGAGTAATTTGAGCAAGATATTCATTGCTGATCTCTGGCCTCCACATGCACACATGTGAGCCACACACATATGAACATGAACAGCCACACACACATACCAATGCAGAAAATAATAAAAACCAAAAGCATATACCACTATTCTCCCAGTAATATAGTTACCATATAATACATGTATCTATATGTTATGAGTAATATATACCACTACTTTCCTATCAGTAATATTTATTGTGATTTTGATGCACATTTCCCTATGATTAGTGACAATGAACATCTTTCCATATACCTAGTGGCCACTCCTGTCTTCTTTGGTGACATGTCTACTCAAGTCTTTTAAAATTGAGTTCTTAGCTTTATTGACTACTACATTTAACTAGCTTCCAACCAAGGATCTCATTACTCAATGGTGTCACCACCACCAGGCATTCCATAGTAACTGTGCACAGTCACTATTGCTGGTTAGAGTTTCCATTATTGTATGTTTCCTCCAGAGCATTTATCTCAGGATTACTGGATAATCAGTTTTAATCTTTAATTAGGCAGCCGTTATTTGCTTGTTAGTTCTGTGAAAATAACATCTTATATAAAATTTTCACTTAACCAAGGTGAGGAAGAAGCATCTTTTAGACAACAAAGAAACACTATTCACAAGTTATGAACATATAAAAATTAATCTGAGTTCATTTTTCTGAGATGATGATGGATTTGCACAAGGGAGGGACAAAGACTAAACACAAAGATCATGACTCAAGGTTGCAAGCCTGTTGTGAGCATGACAGACCCTGACTTGGTTGAAAGAAGCCAATTGCAGAAAAGGAAAAAAAATCCCTCAGGTTTAAAGGAAAAAATATTCCCTTATCTTTCTCTATCCACTTTTTTCTTGCTGAAAGTGAAAGCATGTATATGTTTGAATGTTTAAAATTATGACAATTTTCACTTCCTCATCCTCCTCCCTTTTGTCCTACTTGTCCTCTTCCTCTTTTTCTCTCTTCCTCTTTCTCCTTTTCCATTTTCCTCTACAATCACCACTCTCTTTAAATTCTGTTTTCTTTTAGACTTTATTTTGGGTAACTTTTACTGATATATATTCAGGTTTGTTAGCACTTTCTTCTGTGTTATCTAATGTTATTAATCCTATGTTTTTTGCCTCTGACAATGTAGTTTCCATCTCTGAAAGCTTATTTGAGTCTCTTTTTTTCCTTTCTTTACACATCTCAACCTAATATTTGAAGCATTTAAGCCAACAGAACTTCCTTTGAAGTATTTCCCTCTTCTGTGTCAGCTGTGTATTTATTTCTAATTACTGAGGTATTTCTATTTATGAATCTGCATTTCTACTCTCTGAGGTGTTCCTCTCTATGGACAGTATTCTTCCCTATTACCATTATGCTCATCCTTTTTCAGTTAACATATAAACATTATGGATGCTACAAATTTCCGGGTGTCTATAAGTATTCTTACAACCTGTTTTGGGACAAACAGCATATGTATGATATTTTGACAGTTTAGGGTATTGCTTTTTTTCATTTTTGTATGAACATATTGCATATTGGCATTATTTTTTAATTTTTTATGAACATATTGCATATTGGCCATATCCTCACTGGGTTATACTTTTATGTTCCCTCTCATCTGCACCTGTAAATGACAGCCCTACTCAGCAGGGCTTTAGTATTCACTGTGGGGTCATGAATGCACCAGTCAGACTCTTTGGGTTGGAGGAGAATGCCTCAAAATACCTTTCTGACACTGTGACTGAAATTTTTTTGCCCCATCTCCTGCAATGTTCCAGAGACATGAGGGCATGATATGAGTTTCCTTTAATGTTGAGGTTTCAGAAGCATTTGATTTTTCTGTTTTGATGAGTTTTGAGTCTCCTCCATGTCTATCACTATCTCCCTGGAATAGATTTTCAGGATAGCAGGGCCCATATTTAATCCACCACTTTCTCTGTAATGTTTCCTGGACTCTGCCAGATGTGCAAGAAATGATTTATCTGGAGTAGGACAGAACCCTGTTTCCTGGCTTCTCCCAGTGCCCTGGTCTGGGTTCCCTGTGCAGACTGTGTGTGAGCAGGCACAGTAGTGTGGAGTGAGTAGATCAGACCCCTGTCTCCCTGGTCTGGGTTCCCTGCACAGGTGGACACTATTGTGTGGAGTGAGTAGGCCAGACCCCTATTTTCTAGCTCCTCCCAGCCCCCTGGTCTGGGTTCCCTGTGCAGACTGTGTGGAAAGGCAGGCTCAGTGGTATGGAGTGAGTAGGCCAGACACCTGTCTCCATGCTCCTCCGAGCTCCATTGGACCTGGTAGGTCCTATTGTGCCTTGCTTGGGGAGGCCTGCTTCCTAACTGAGCTATGGAATCAGGCCTTTTTCTCTGGTATCATTACTGGCCAATGAGTACCAACATTCCTGTCCACCTGAGTCAGAGGGTGCACAGGCCAAAGGACAAAAAAAAAAAAAAAAAAAATTGCTTCCTCTTCAATAAAATAAAGAGTCTCCCAGAAATGGGTAGACAACAATGCAAAAAAGCCAATGAAAGTCAGAAAACACAGGGATCTCAACCAAAGATGCCTAGTCCTACAATGGAGGCCTCCAGTGAAATCATACAGAAATCTATATAAATTCATTGCCAAAATGAAAACACAACAAACAATGAGACCCTGATCAAAAAAAAAAAAAATGCTGAACTGGAAGCTAAACATCAACAGTCATAACAATGAAATTGAACAGAATTGTCTCCCAAAGAGTTCAGCTTTTGACAGTAGGCTTAACTTGATGGAATAAAACATTAGAACCCTCCAAAGAGAAACTGAAGGTGAGTCAAGAAATGGAAGATCCCAACAACTGGTTAATTAAGCTTAATGAAAGCTTGAGCAAATGCAAAACCAAATTTCAGGAAGCATCAAGAAAATAAGAACTTGAATTTAAATTGTGCCTCAAAAAAGAGATGGACACATGCAAAAGAACACAACAAAAAAGAAAAATCAAATAGAAATTATAAGAAACTCTCTAGAACCCCTCACCAACAGAGTTACTCATGTGAAAGACAGAACCACTGACCTGGAAGACAAGATAAAAGAAATTGATATGGAGGCCAAAATTTTTGCTAAGTTCAAAAAATCAAGTGAACAGAATATGAGGGAACTGTGGGATTTCCTAAAATGACCAAACATCCAGATCATGGGCATACCATAATGAGAAGAAATATAGGCCAAAGGCATAGAGAACATATTCAACAAAATTATTGAAGAAAATTTTCAGGCTCTCTCAAAAGAGAGGCCCATGCATATACAAGAAGACCACAGAACACCAAAGTGTTAGGACCAAAGAAGAAATTCTCCAAGACACATGATAGTTAAAACTTTCAAAAATGAAAACAAAGGGAGAGTGTTAAAAGCAGCAAGACAGTCAGCACGTCTAGTGCCAGAAGGTGCTACATGGGAGACTGGGGGAAAATGACCAATATCTGTCCAACCAACTCATGGTCTAACCTACTTAGCAGCAAATAATCTGTTGTGATGCTCACACAAGTGCAGTAGTGGCACACACCCATGGGGGGAAGCCAATTGCTCTTGATTTGGCTAACTGATCCACTCAGTGGTAAGGGACCCATAGCTGGAGCTGGGAAACAAGTCAGAACCATATCCAAACATAAGCCCACTCTCCACTATCAAGCTACCATCAATCGTGGGCTACAAGAGGGCATACACCTATTAAATTCTATATAAAAAAGTAAGAGATATCTCATTTGTCCTGGTGCTAACTTACACTCCATTGGAGAATGTACTTCTCTTTTTCAGATAGATGTAGATCCTAAGGAGAGAGCCACCCCATCATACCTCAAAAATGCCCCGGCTGAAACTAAGAACAATTGGTGAAACAAGCAAGGGTGCTGTTTTCTTGGTGAACTGGGTACCAGCACAAGGGTGAAGGAGATCAACACAGAGAAAAACCAACTCCTACCAAATCAGAGATCCAGAGACCCAGAGGCCCCCAACACCTCATCACTGAAGCAGATCAAAAATGAACCCAATATGGCTCAGGGAAATTTTGCGGAAGAGGGGGCGGAAAGAATGTCAGAGACACATGTTGGGTCATGATACACAGAGACATTTATCCTACCCATAACTGTGGGCTAACTCCAGAATGCATGACCCATATACTTCAACAAGGAGGGGCCAAGGGGAGGGGGTAGGTAATGGATGAGCCTAATAATGGTACCAAATTTACTGTATTCGCTGAGCACAAAACTAATTAATGAAAAAAAAAAAAAAAAAGAACTCAAAAAAAGCAGCAAGAGAGAAACAACTCACAACATAAAAAGTAAATCCTAAAAGAATTATGTCAGATTTCTCACTGGACACCCTGAAAGCCAGAAGGGCCTCGGATAAAACGCTGCAAAGTCTAAGAAATTATAGCTTCAAACCCACATGAGTCTACCAAGCAAAAGTACCCCTCATAATAGACTCTGAAAGAAAAACTTTCCATGAAAAAGTCAAGTCTATAATTATATGAACACCAAGCTAAACCTACAGAGAATACTTGAGGAAATATTCCACACAGAACAACCAACCAACCAATCTCAGGAGTAATCAAGAAGGTTACAATAACCAAAATAGACCAGGCTCTAAACAGTACATAGCCCAAGAAAGCACCAAATCCCATAAAACCCCTCATCATGGTAGGGATTGATTCAAATCTCACAGTAATAACCTTAAATATTAATGGTCTTAAATCACCCATTAAGATGCAGGTTATCAAGATGGGTCAAGAAAGAAAACTTGACCCTTCTGTCTTCAAGAAAACCACCTTACCACTAAAGACAGACAACTCCTCAGGGTGAAAAGTTGTAAAATGATATTCCAAGCAAATGAAATAAAAAACAAGCAGGTGTTGCTGTATTAATATCTGTTAAAATAGACTTCAAACCAAAAGTAATCAAAAAGGGCAAAGAAGGCCACTTATTACTCATCAAGGGAATGATCCAACATGAGCACATCACAATAATAAATATATCTGCATCAAACAAAGGTACACAGCGGTTGATAAAACAAAATCTACTCAACAATAAAACAGAGATAAACACCGACACCATCATAGTCAGAAACTTCAATACTCACTATCATCAATAGACAGATCATCCAAGCAGAAAATCAACAGAGAAATAACAGAGCTCAACTACATCATAGATCAACTAGAACTAATGGATATCCACAGAACTTTCCACCTCAACTCTACAGAATACACATTCTTCTTAGCAGCCCATGGAACCTTCTCTAAAATTAACCATATATTAGGCCATAAAGTGTGCCTTCATAAAGTAATGAAAATTGAAGTAACTTCCTGAATCATGCAGATTACAATGCTTTAAAGCTGTAAGTTAACAAGAGACACATCAAAAACTCCACCAGCTCATGGAGATTAGACAACATACTTTTAAACAATGAATGGGTTGTGGAAGAAATCAAAAAAGAAGTTGTAAAATTCCTAGATTTGAATGATAATGAAAACACAACCTACCAAAACTTATGAGAAAGAATGAAGGAAAATTCTTAGCCCTAAATGCCTTCATTACAAAGAAAAAGAGATATCCCAAATCAATAAGCTGATGGCTCACCTAAAGGCACTTAAAAAACAAGAATACAACCCAAAGAGCTCCAGACAGAAAGAAATAATCAAGATTTTAGCAAAAATTAATGAATTGGAAACTAAGAAAACAATTAAAAAATCAGTGAAATTAAGAGCTGGTTCTTTGGAAAAATGAACAAGATTGACAAACCAATTTGTTCAAGCAAAAAAAAAAAAAAAAAAAGATAAGTCTCAAATTAACAAGGTCAGAAATGAAAAACAAAGAGATAACAACAGACATCAATGAAATTGGAAGAATCATCAGAGCATACTTCCCAAACTTCTACTTCACAAAATTGAATAATCTGAAAAAAAGTGGATGAATTTCTAGACACATACCACTTACCAAAATTAAACTCAGAGCAGATTAATCTCATAAACAAACTTATCACATGCATGGACATTGAAAAGGTAATCAAAAACCTCCCCAAAAAGAAAAGACAAGGACCAGAGGGCTTCTCAGCTGAATTATATCAAACCTTCATTGAAGAACTGAAATCAATTTTTCTCAAACTGTTCCACATAATCTGACAACAGTGAATCCTCCTTGACTCCTTTTAAGAAGGGAGCATCTCTCTGCTACCAAAACCACACAAAGATGCAACAAGGAAAGAAAATTATAGCACTATATGCCTAAAGAACTTTGATGCAAAGATCCTAAACAAAATCCTTGCAAACCAAATTAAACAACACATCAAAAGCATTATCAATCTTGATCAAGTAAGTATGCTTCATCCCAGGGATGCAGGGATGGTTTAACATACAGAAATCAGTCAATATAATACACCACATAAACTAAATCATAAGAACTACATGATTATCTCAATTAATGCAGAGGCCTTTGACAAACTACAACACTACTTCATGATCAAAACAATGGAAAGAATAGGCATGGAGGGTTGATATCTCAACACAATAAAAGCTATATATAAAGCACCTAAAGCCCAAATAATACTAAATGGGGAAAAACCCAAAGATTTCCGACTGAAATTAGGAACAAGAAAGGGGTGCCCACTCTCACCACTGCACTTCAACATAGTACTAGAAGGATTAGCCCAAGCAATGGGAGAGGAGAAAGATATAAAAGCGATTCAAGTTGGAAAGAAAGAAGTTAAGTTAGCCCTATTTGCAGATGAAATGATCCTGTATATAAGTTCTTTCTGGATCCCCCCAAATAGCCCTTGGGGGTGGGGGTAAGAAGGCACAGAGTCAAGGACACAGACTCCATGAGTCAGGTGAGAAGCTGAAAGCAGACTTGTTTATTGAGGAAAACAGATATCTCTATATCCCTTCCCTGCTTCCTATTGGTCCTTTCATTGTTTGGCATTGTGTTATCCCTTTTTCATCGGCTCATTTCCTGCATCAGCAGTGTCCAGGTGTTTAAGCAGGGTTTAGGTTGGCTCACAGAGGAAGTTGCAGTTGTGTATGTGTTATAATCTCAGGGCCTCATCCCAGGACCACCTAGCTATGCTTCTCCTACATATCCACCCTTTTTTGTTTCTTTTGTCATTCCAGTGGGAGTTTGAGCTCAATGCTCTGGTTTTACTACTCCCACCTCAGAGGGCACCCAGCATAATGGACCGTGTCTGTTTTAGGTTGTCTTCTTCAAGGTTAAGCCTTACCCATCTGCCGGGCTCCGCCGGCGGGGCAGGTAGTGCCGAGGGAAGGACCAGGCCCGCTGGTTCCTCCAGAGGGGCTGAGGAGGAGATGACCTCTCCTGGCCACCGGAGAAAAACCACACTGAGTTGGGAGTCTTGTCGAAGCAGGAACTCGATTTATTGCTATGAACAGTTGCCTATATAATGTTGGGGGTGAAGGCGGGGATTCTAGGATGGTGGGGAAAGGTAAGGGCCAATAGTAAACTGTGACTATTGAAATGATAATTCTAACTCCCATGTGGAGGTAGCAGGTAAGAAGCCATTAGGCATCTTGCTGAGTCACGTCTGGCCAGAGGCAGATCACCAAACTTTAGCTAGGCTCAGGAAGTTCCACTAGGCCTCACACTTGGGCCTCAGAGGCCAACATCTCCCCCTTTTGTTTTTGTAAGAGCATTAGTCACCATGGCCCCTGTCTTAGGTTGTCCCCCTCTGGGGGTCTTAACCGTCATTGGGTACCAGGTATTTAGCTCAGAGCATTCATCATGGCCCCTGTCTTAGGTTGTCCCCCTCTGGGGATCTTACCCGTCACTGGGTACCATGTGTTTAGCTCGGTGAGAACCCACCCCATGGCCTGTCTTAGGTTGTCCCCCTATGGGGATCTTACCCGTCATTGGTCACATGGAGGGCAGAGGAGGTGGCAGTGGGTCATCTGAGGAACTTAATTCCTGAGTTGCCAGCCTGTGATAATGTATTTCGACCTGATGAGGTTTTATTGCCTCTAGCCATTGGTGAACAAATTGTGTAATCTTAATTACACAAGGCCTGACAGTGAGGAGAAGGAGAACGAGGGGGAGGGGCCCAAGTAGAGGCAGAAGGTAGGGTAAGAAGTCATATAAGCCCGACCACAGCAGGTTGTCCTGGAGGTCCCGCTGCCTCCTCTCCAAGTCTTCTTGGAGCCTCTTAATCTTGTCCTGGATGATTCCTGATTTATTGGCGTAAAAGCAGCATTTTTCCTGTAAAAACAAACATACGCCTCCTTTTTCGGCCGTTAGTAGGTTTAGTCCTCTCCTGTTTTGTGGGACTACCTCAGCCAGGGAATCTAGCTGTTGTTGAAGATAGGTCTCCCTCTGATATAGGGAGGGCCTCATTTCCAGGGATGATATCTACATCTGGGATTAAGGTGGCTGGGGCACAAAGGCCCGTCCAATTGGTGGGCAGAAAGTCATAGGCCATCCCGCCTCCACAAACATAAACCATTCCAGAAGGCGGGCAGCATTGAGCATTGGGATCAGCTGTGTTAAAAGTACAGAAGGAAGAATGAATGTATCCCACATCTATACTGGAATTATTAGGGGAAGGTGGGGCCCAAATGCAAGTTCCAGGGGAAACATTGGGAAAAGCTGGACGGGGATGGGGAAGGTGGCTGAGTAATGTTTTAAGGTCGTACAGGCAACTGTACTGCAAGCAGCCAGAGAGGCCCAGATTGGAGGCAAAGCCAGCAATCCTCCACAAGGGAGGGAATTGTTTAGTTTAGTAGGGTGAAGGACCATTTTAGGAACAGTCCTCAGGGGTGGGACACTCCCTAGAGAAGTGATTGTCAGTGTCCTCTTGTTGGGACAAATATTTTAGGTCTCTCGCTGGTACCCAAATGGGTCTTTTTTCATCTTGAGGGAAGACACATCCAAACCCTCTCCCTGCTGTGAGGAGCGGATCAGGCCCTCTCCAGGCCCCAGTCAATGGGTCCCTCCATCTTACCCAGATAGAACTGTAGGTAATGGATGAGGACCAATGTTTTTGAAAAGGGGAGAGTTGTTTATCTTCTTTAGAAAAGTTTAAAATATTTAGGGTAAATAATGCCTTTTTTAGTTGGTCATGTGGGGGTAAGGATTCCCCCTTTTGTTTTTGTAATTGAGACTTGAGAGTCTGATTATATCTTTCAACGATAGCTTGGCCCCGGGGGTTGTATGGGATGCCTGTAGAATGTGAGATTTTCCAGTTCTGGAGAAAATCTACAAAGGCCTTGCTTATGAAGCAGGGGCCATTATCTGTTTTAATTTGATCAGGCAGCCCAAGAGTGGCAAAACATTGAAGCATATGACTAATGGCATGTTTAGATTTTTCCCTGGCATGTGCCGATGCCCAGCAGGCGCGGGAAAAGGTATCAACTGAAAGAAAAATATACTTAAGTTTTCCAAATGGAGAATAGTGTGTGACATCAATTTGCCACAGATGATTAGGGCGTAGCCCTCTAGGATTGCTTCCTGTAGTTTGAAGGGGGGGTACTTGGAGGAAGGGCTGACAGGACTTACAAGTCCGGACAATTTTTTTAAGGTCCTTGACTGGTACCTGTGGAAACCTGTGCTTGAGACCTCTCCAGTTGACATGGGTCAATAAGTGGAAGCGTGTAGCTTCTGTAATAGTATTACATTGAGGCATAGAAGCCATTTTATCAGCCAAATTGTTTCCTCGAGAAAGAAATCCCGGTAAGTTTTGATGACCCCTGAGATGTTGAAGAAAAATGGGGTTAATTCTTTGTTTGAGTAGGGAACGAGCTTGAATCATCAGAGGAGATATAGGGTTGGAGTCCAGTCTAATATGGGCCTCAACCAGGTTGGGTAATAAATTAACAACATAAAGGCTGTCAGAAAATAAGTTAAATGGCTCTTGAATAGTGTCCAAAGCTAGAACGACAGCAAATAGTTCTTTGAATTGTGCTGACCCCTCAACCTCATGAGAGACTGACTTTATGGGCATAGGCTCTTTTTCCTGTTTTAAGGGAGGGTAAACGACTAGGGAAGCCCCCAGGTGCCCTCCATCGGTAAACACTGTAAGAAAGTCAGGGTTAGGTTGAGACAGAAAAAGCCTGGGGGGCTTCCATTCTAACCTGGAGAAAGAACTCATCCATTTGTGGGGGCCATAATGGCAATCAATTTTACCTAGAAACCCCTCGAGACCCGTAGCAACTCTATTATTATTTCTCTGAAGCCAGGTGAAATCTGTTATCTTAAAGGGGGTGACAATAAGGTGAGGTTCTGTGCCAAACAACCGGACAGAGGTGTCTCTGCCCTTGATAATGCAATCAGCAACCTGGTTGGTTATAGAATAAACTCTGGGGACCCCACCGACTGAGAGGTGGACCCATTGGATGGGTTCACCTTCCTGGGCCAACAGTGCGGTGCATAATGTTTCCCCAGAGAAAATGTAGAGGGAGATGGGCAAATCAGGATTGAACCTCTTTAGGGTCACAGTATTTATAGCCTGTTGTACCTTACGAAAAATTTGTTGATGACAAGGGGACAAAATTACCTGAGAGGAGAAGTTAAGGTCCTTTAGGAGGTCAAATAAAGGGGACAGCTCTTCAGTAGTTATGGGTATCCAAGGCCTCATCCAATTAATTTCTCCCAAAAGCTTCTGGAGTTGAGGCAAGGTGTAAGAATCCTGAATATAAAGTTGTGGTTTAACAGGTGAAACTGTATCTAGGGTAAGGATCGAGCCCAAGATCTTAAAGGGAGGCACAGTTTGAACTTTTTCCGGAGCTACTTTAAAGCTGTGAGTATGCAGGATAGTTAGACATTGGTGGGTAAGGTCCTGGAGTGTGGAGGAATCTAGGCACCCAAGAATAATATCATCCATGTAAATATAAAACAGGGTATCAGGGAGATTGATAAGAGAAGAGAAAATGGATGACAGGTAATATTGACAAATGGGTGGGCTATTTGCCATGCCCTGAGGTAAGACAGTCCATTCAAATCTCCTATCTGGGCCACAGAAATTAACAGCGGGTACAGAGAATGCAAATTTTTCCATGTCTCCTGGATGGAGAGGGATAGAGAAGAAGCAATCTTTAATGTCAATGATAGTAATATGGTATATGTTGGGAATAGCTGGGATCCATGGGAGTCCCCTCTGGGGAGTTCCGAAGGGGATCATGCGTTCATTGGTCTTTCTTAAATCATGTAAAAATCTCCAGGACCCATTAGGCTTTTTTATGACAAAGACAGGAGAGTTCCAGGGACTAGTGGAGGGACGAATATGTCCTGCCTCCAACTGTTGATCAATAAGTATGTGGAGTTGGTGTAACTTAGAAGAAGGGAGAGGCCACTGCTCAACCCATACAGGATCCCCCGGTCTCCACTGGATTTTAAATGGGGGGGGGGGGCTGGGCAGTGTCCCTTAGAATTGGGGGTGTTTATTGGAGTACTTTTGTCTGAGTTGCTCAAAGTAAGGGTCATCTCTATAATTGGGAAGATATTCCCTCCCTTCCTCAGACTGTTGTTGATATTCTTTTTTATCTAACAAATCATTATAAAAGGCCTTATGGTCAGTAGTGATGAAAGCCTCGGCATCTCCAAGGATGTCTTGCCCCAGTAAGTTAGCAGTGAGCTCAGTCACCACGAGGAGGGCGGACTTTTCCCCTGTCCCCACCTGGGTCAGTCCAAGGGAGCCACGTGGCAGTCTCCCAGGAGGTGGATTGCCCGCCAATTCCCAGTAGGGGAGGGCCGGGCATAAGCTGCCAGGAGGGGGGCACTTCCTCCTTTCTCAGGACCGTTCGGTCCGCTCCAGTGTCGATGAGAAGTTTGAATTTTTTATTGCCAATATTCAAAATAATTTTGGGTCTAAGGCCGGGGACCAGGGGGATGGTCCAATAGGTTTTGATGGTCTCTTTCCCTTATTTAACGGGGCTGGGGGAAGCCCCTGGAGGAGTTTAAAGGCTTTCCCTGTATGTTAAACTTCCATTTACATTCCTTAGCCCAATGAAACCCTTTATTGCATTTAGGGCAAAGGGTGTGAGGGGCGTTGGTCGTCCCCCCAGAGCGCGGAGGAGGCTTTGTCCTGTTGGGGCACTCCTTTTTAAAGTGGCCCTCATCCCTGCATCCAAAACATGTCAGGTTTTTAGAATTTAACTGTAATGCACAGATCGTGTTGGCCAAATCTCTCTGTTTATTTTCCTGAAGGGCAGCAGCCATGGCCCTAGCCTGATGGGAGATAGTGCCAACGTCCTTGGTGGCTACAATCCATCTACTCATGGAGTTGTCCTTGAGACCCACACAGGCGAGGCGGTGATCGGCCGTCATCCCATCCCAGACCAACATTTTAGTAAACTGATCCCGTAATGCCCCTGGGGGAAATTTTCTTTGGAGACTTTTTTCCACCCTATCTATAAATGTAGCCAAATCCTCAGATGGGTTTTGAGTAATACTCATAAGGGGAGTTTCAGAGGGTCCCTCATCAAGCTTTTTCCATGCCGCCAAGCCCAGTGCCCTGACCTGGTCCCTATACGGGTCAGGTATAGCCGCCTGTTGAGTGCCTGTAGCATATTGATCAGAGGTACCAGAGAGCATCCCAAAAGTTATCGGCACAGGGGGCTGTTGATTTTGGTTTCGTTCTGCCTGTGCATGGCATTCATCTCTAAAAAAGGCACACCACTTAATGTATAGGGGACCTGACAAGACAGCCCTGACTAGATTTTTTCAATCTTGGGTTGTACAAGGTTGATGGGCAAGTCCCTGTAACAGGGTCTCAGCCCAAGGAGAGTTGGGTCCATCCTCCGAGACCGCTTTTTTAAGCTCCTTAAGGTCCTGAGCTTCCCACGGATACCAGGCAGCAGGGCGATTGCCCCCAGGATTTAGATTGACGGGAAATAAAAAAGTAGCTTTATTTTCTGACGGCTTGGCTGCCGAATATGAAGGAGGGGCTGAGGGGGTCTCGGCGGCCAAATATGAAGGAGGGGCCGAGGGGGTCCAGAAAGGGTTAGTTGATGGAGGAGGTGGAGGAGGTCCCCCGGAAGGCCAGGGAGCACTCTCAAAGGGATCGAGTGAGGAGCATAAAGATGTATCCTTTGGGGGTTTTTTAAAGCTGTATCTCCAGGAGGAGTAGCTGGATCAGGCTGTATATTATCTTTTTCTTCTGTCTTTTGTTTATGTTTGGTTGGCCTTGGAGGGAAGCAGGCCTTGAGGGCTGAGATCATAGGGAGGACCCCTGAGGGGGGTATTTGACCCTTCTCCACATGTGCCCGACAAACAAGGGCCTCTACCCTATCGCACATGTCCCAATCAAAGAGATTTCCTTTCGGCAGCCATGGCGCCAGTTTGAGAAGGCAATCCCAGGTCTGTTGAGCCTGATTATCAGTCAAATTAAGCCCTCTACTCTTTAGGAGTGCCCTGAGAGATTCTAAGGCAGGATTGGATTTACAGTTAGACTGTCCCTCATTATAAAGTTGAGAGAAAAATGTCCATAAAATTAGGGCAATAGCAACCCACATACACATGAGTACAATACAACCACAAGGATCCAAAAGATAGGTAAACATGCTGTACAAAAGCCGCAGATGTAGCTTGTCTGCAAACTAAAAGTGAAAGGAAAGAGAAAGAGAACAAAGAGATGTTGATCAACAAGTACAGGTTATAGAAGCAAAGTTTAGCGCATTAAATATAAAGACTACTTATGGGGGTACGTTCACCGCATATGTACACCGATTGACCTCCTCAACGAATGTCTCTCAGGGGGCACTAGTCTGCCGGATTCCAAGAGCCCCACGTTGGGCGCCAGATGCCGGGCTCCGCCGGCGGGGCAGGTAGTGCCGAGGGAAGGACCAGGCCTGCTGGTTCCTCCAGAGGGGCTGAGGAGATGAGCGTCCGACGACTCAGACCTCTCCTGGCCACCGGAGAAAACCACACTGAGTCGGGAGTCTTGTCGAAGCAGGAACTCGATTTATTGCTATGAACAGTTGCCTATATAATGTTGGGGGTGAAGGCGGGGATTGTAGGATGGTGGGAAAAGGTAAGGGCCAATAGTAAACTGTGACTATTGAAATGATAATTCTAACTCCCATGTGGAGGTAGCAGGTAAGAAGCCATTAGGCGTCTTGCTGAGTCACGTCTGGCCAGAGGCAGATCACCAAACTTTAGCTAGGCTCAGGAAGTTCCACTAGGCCTCACACTTGGGCCTCAGAGGCCAACACCCATCATTGGCACCTGAATTTTTAATTCGTGTCCTATCTTAGATTGACCCAGCCCAAGAGGACGTTACCTGTCTTTGACTACCAGTCCTGGAAGGATGACCACTCTGGGAGACATGCTGGGGTGTTTGGGAGGGCAATTTATAAGAGGCTTTATGGATTTCCATGAGCCAGGCTCAAATGACGTCATGAGACAGACCACGATTAGGATGTTCAAAAGCCATGAGTACCTGGAATGTAGACTTATTGATGGTGAGTTGGCATGACACATACTGTACAAGACATTAAGGAGAACAATTAGAAACAAAATAACTCCACTCATAATAGCATATGTAACAATCCAGGAGGGGTCAAATAGTCTTTCAGCATTATTCCAGTTCTTTTGGATGAAGGAGTCATCAAACGACAGTACTTCAACATGTGTCTGATTAAGGGATTGTATTTCATATGTTAGTTGGAAAGTGTAATTTAGAAACTGTTGTGACCATGAGCCCTTAATATAATTAGCCAATTCATGGTGCCTCTGGGTAATATTATTGACAGGAAAGGGGGTCAGACAAAATGATGAGAACAGTGGATTACAATTGTATCTGACAAGAGAGCTTAAAGTATTGATTTCCTCCCCCATTAGGTCAATTTGTTGTTTTAAGTTCAGTATAGCCAGGTGGAGGTGAGCACTGATTAGATTTGGAGTTTTCAGGACTTTGGATGTGTTGTCAACTATAGTATTTAAGGCCTTTGCTGTAGTGACAGTTTGAGTTAAAGCTACAGCTGCCGTAGAGGCAACAGCCAGGGCAGTTAGAATAGCAGTAATAATAGCCGTGATGATGCCAAAGTCCCTTCTAATGCGAGTGTGTTTCATTAAGTGTACCTCATGAAAGTGTTTAGAATTTTCCACTGGGACCCATACATGAGCAGGGATATGAAATATGGCTGCTTTTGTGATAGGCTTGTATTCCAACAATCCAACAGCCAGCAAGGAGAGCTCCCTGAGCAGTGGAGCTCAGAGCTCCACTGTGGGGATGAATTCTGTAGGTGTTCAAACATTACAAAGAAGAAGGGGGCTTTGACACAAGCCAAGGTGCTTGACAGGGAAAATTTTTATCAGGGGTAATGGTTAGAGATCCCTCAAAAGTTCCAAACCCATTAGCAGTGTACGTCCCATTGTGTTGGGCTCTGAAAGGCCCAGGTGTGAGGCCTAGTGGAACTTCCTGGGCCTAGCTAAAGTTTGGTGATCTGCCTCTGGCCAGATGTGACTCAGCAAGACGCCTAATGGCTTCTTACCTGCTACTTCCACATGGGAGTTAGAATTATCATTTCAATAGTCACAGTTTACTATTGGCCCTTACCTTTCCCCACCATCCTAGAATCCCCGCCTTCATCCCCAACATTATATAGGCAACTGCTCATAGCAATAAATCGAGTTCCTGCTTCAACAAGACTCCCGACTCAGTGTGGTTTTTCTCTGGTGGCCAGGAGAGGTCTGAGTCGTCGGATGCTCATCTCCTCCTCAACCCCTTGGTAGGAACCAGCAGGCCTTGTCCTTCCCTCAGCACTACCTGCCCCCGCCAGCGGAGCCCGGCACCATTGAAGTAGATTGCGTCCCTTAGAAATAGAAATGGGCGGAAGTCAAGACATGATGATGTCCCACAGATTGTCCAGTCTCCAAAGACAGGCCAAGGAGTAGCTTGTGCAGGGTTGCAATAGGTGAAGTCAATAGGGTCCACTGATGTATTGGCAAATGAGGGTCTCTGCCAAAGCCAAAGATCTGGTGAATTGTACCAAGAAAAGGGAGCAGAAGAGGGGTTGCAATATGCCCATGGTATAGGCTCATCAATGTCAGTGGAGTATTGACTAGTATGCAAGCAGCATGATGCCATAGTACACATTGCCTTTTCAGTCCCATTCCATTTAGATGTTAGCAAAATGGGGACTGTGATGTTGTATATCCTTTGTTGTATATCCTTTAACCTTACCATTGGTACTATTAACCCAAAAGTCTCCTGTTGGGTGTTTTAATAATGGAACACAAACTGATTTCTTGCATAAGGTGTAACATCAAAACAAAGAGAGGAAGAGAGGTCCCAAGTGCCATCTGTAGGCACTGGGTGGGTATTAGCGAAGGAGTAAGGCAAGCCCAAAGTGAGATTAGAGGTGTAAACTCCAGGGAATACAGGGGCATTTTTAGCAAATGGCATTAGGACAGGGGGAAAAGGAACTATGGACCAAAGGTTCCCCCCAACCATCAGGGGAAGGGAAAGCATCAGTATCTCTCAGATAGTCAGGGAGGGGATTTTACTTCTGTAGGGTCCTTGGGACCCTTAGTGGCAGGCCTCACATCTCTTGCAGGGATCCATAATGGTGTTGTGGAACCCTGTGGGAAGACATAAGCATACCCTCGGCCCCATGTTAACAATGGGGCTGCTTCCTGCCACTGCAGTGTGATGGGGTCACACCATCTGACCAATGGCAAGGGGTTGTTACAGGGTAGGAATGCCTAATGTTTGTAGGCAAGGCTAAGGCCAGTTTCATCAAAAGTAAGGAAATTAAGGTGAAATAGGGATTCTGTTAAGGCTAGCTGTGGGTCACACCTAGATTCCGGTGAAGTGACCTTGGCTAGGAGACCCTTGAGAGTTCTATTAGTTCTCTCCACAATGGCTTGGCCTTGTGGATTGTAAGGAATGCCAAAGGTGTAGCTGATCTTCCATGAGGCCACAAAATCATTGAACTGATGGGACGTGTAAGCAGGGCCATTATCTGTTTTTAAGGCCAATGGCACACCTATGAACAGCATTCCTGATTTGAATGCCTTGATGGCATGTGAGGCCTTTATCCCCAAGAGAGCAACAGCATAAGTAAAGGAGGAACAAGTATCCACTATCACATGTACGTAGTGAAGATTGCCAAAGGGGGGATGATGGGTGATATCCATCTACCAAATTGTGTTAGGCAGAAGGCCTCTGGGGTTCACCCTCCCCTATTAAGCAGGCCAAGGGGGGGCAGGGGTGCACATGTGGCACAAGATCTAACCAAGTGTTTTCATTAGGAGATTGCTAACTCCAGAAAGAGCCTATGCAAGCTCTGTGAATGAAATGAAATCTTTGATGTAATGTTCTTGCTTGTTCAAGGAGGTCAAGATCAACAGTCATAACCATTTTATCTGTTTAGTCATTCACCCTGGCTAGGATACCAGGTAGCCCAGAGTGAGATATTATGTGTGACACATACCAGGGATGTGAATTTTGTTCTAATACCTCCTAGAATAACTGCATGGTTACATGTAGGGGGTTAAGGTGGTCCTTAAACTGAGAGAAGGAAAGCACAGCGACAGCATGCACTGCATACTGACTGTCTGAAATGATGACACATTCTGCTTGGCATTCTACCAATACTTTTAGCAGTACCAGTAATTCTCCTAATTGCACTGGACCTGGATTTGGAGATATATGAGTAAAGTCTTTCTTCCAGGGCACTGGATTAAGACCCCATACTTCTGTTTATTGGAATCTGAAAACACCAGGGTCACCTTAGGGATGGGCGAGGAGCAAGGTATACTGTGTGGTTTAATTTTAATGGAGAGGAGAGATAATGAAGTTAGCCTTTTAGCTTAAGGGGGGTGGCTATCAAGGGCTCCAGGATACCCAGAAACCATCTCCTGGAAACCAATAGAGTCAGCCCAGAGTGATTGGGAGTGGTGGAGGGAGAAGGGGATGATTATCTTGTCAGGCTCATGGCCATAGGTTTTGTGAGCCTGAGTATGGGCTTTAAAGGCAAGGCAGAAGGCCAACTCAGTTTTGATGTGATCATATGGAGGTCTGCAAGGGCTTGATGTATCCACATCAGGGGGCCTGTCTGCCACAGGGTACCCAAGACACCCGTGGATGTCCAAAGTATGATGGCCATAAGGGGCCTGCAGGGGTCATGTCTGCCCAAGGAGGCAGAAGCCAAAAGGGAAGCAACCTTCTGGAGAAGGACAATAGCCCCCACAGTGAGGTGAATCTCAGAAGAGGGGCACATAGGGCCCTCAAGTAGAGAGAAGATATGGTGCATGCCCTGATCTGGGATTGGCAGGAATGGTTTAAGCCAATTAATAGCACCACAGAACTGTTGTAATTCTACCAATGAATAAACTTATTTGGTGTTCAGTGTAAAGAAAAGGGGGTGGATTTGTTTGGTAATGGAGAACTCCAGGAATGCATAAGGGGGGACTGACTGAATCTTTTTGGGGGCCACTTGTAGGTTGAGAGCTGTCAGATCATCCAGGAAGGTCAAGGATACCTTTTTTAATCCCTGAGGGTCTGGGTGGACTATGTCCATACAATGAACAAGCAGAACATCCTTAGGGATGTTGTATAATGCCTCAGATACATAGAGTTGATAGATGGTAGGGCTACTTTTCATGACTTGGGGTAGTACTGTCTGTGATACCTCTGAGTGTGCTTTTGCATGTTTGGTTCCCACACTGTGAAAGCAAAGCGGCACATGTCAGTGGACACCAAGGGGACCTGGAAGAGACAATCCTTAATGTCCAGAATAATAATGTGATAAGAAGGAAGGATGGTGCTAAGGTGTGGTAAACCAGGTGGGTAGTGCCCATCTTTACCATCTGGTCATTAATGGCCCGCAAGTCCTGTAATAGCCTATAACGACTGGACTTCTTGTGCACGACAAAGATGGGGGTGTTATGTCTACTAGTATAAGGTTCTAGGTGACCCAGTTGAATTTGCTCAGCAACCAGCTACTTGAGTGCTAATAATTTGGGTTCAATGATGAGCCACTGCTCCACCCATATATCATACCCATTTACACCACAGCTCCTGGTGGGCAGTGGCCTCTAGAATTGGGGATGATCATTAGGCTGGTCAGATGGAGATGGTCGCCCCAAAAGGCCAGTCTTATCATGTGAGGAAGTCAGGAAATGACTCCCCAATTGTTGGATAAGATTATGGAAGTAGGTGGAAGGATCATGGGGGGGGTAGTGGGAGAAGGGTGTGCATGCCTTGAGGGCCTTGAAGGCCAAGTCAGAGACTTGCTGAAAATGTATTGGCCACATCCTGTGAGCATGTCAAGAGTAATATTGAGACCATATTGAATACAAAGGTGGGCTTAGGCCTCTGCTTGGTCATCATAAGCAGAGAGCTAGCTGAGGAAAACTGAGGGCTCCAGCACAGCCTTAAGAAGGTGGTACCAATCATAATGTGTTTGAAGCAGCATGGTCCACTGTCGAGGACTTGTTCAAAATAAGGAGAGTCAGGGCCGGACTCATTAGCTGCCTTACAAATGAAGGAGAGATCAGTTGGCCACACGGGGGCCCAGATTAACCTGGTAGGCCTCAGTTGGCTGCCTATATGTAAGGGGGGGGGGCATGAAGGCAGATGTAGGCTGTCACAGTGGGGCATAGGGCAGGGAGACCGGACACAGTAGCCAGGAGATCAGGCTGGGACAGGTGTGGGGGCTTGGCAGGAGGCACTGAGTTAGATGTATCATCCCCCTGTCATCAGAGGATGGAGGGGGGCATCTACTGTGGCCCTGGTAGCAGGCAGTGGTGGTATGGTGAAAAAGTTGACACCAACCTACTCCTGACAATGTTTATTATGGGCGGCTATGACTTTCAGAAGAAGAGTTCAAACTTGCTATGATGGCAAGGAGAATAGGGACAAAAGAGGCAAGGGGAAAAATCCCTGATCCAACTTCATGCTTTCTGGAGAGGAAAAGAACACTCATCCATAAGTCTGGGTCCCACATGTTCTCAGGAGAGATCCAGGGTGCCAGTATTGCAGTCTCATTCCAAAAATTCTCCAACTCTGCAGACTTAACCTTATCTCCCCAAGTTACAAGAAGGGATTTGAGTGCCCTGACTCAGGGCTCTTTGCAATGTGATGACAGGTTGCCCATCTCATAGGCAAAGTGAAAGCAGAAGAGACAAGAAGTGTGTCAGACCCGAGTGTCTTGTGATTATTGGGAGACTTTCATGGTTCATTAGGCCATGGCCATATGGCCACGCAGTGTCTCCAGTCGAGGAGGGCCAGTCGGGTGACCACTGTGGGGTTCCATTTCCTGGGGGATCAGCCCTTATGTGGAGATTCTGGGCGAACCAAGCATGAAGAATGTACCTCTCTAATGTTCAGATGGACAAACATGGAGAGAAAAACAAAGAGAGGCCTCCTTGCTCACCTTTGAGGGGCAAAGAACATGGAGCACAAAAGGGGGCAACTTACTGAAATAACACTGAGTAGGGGCACTACACCTTGCCGCAAGAGAGGAAGGGCATCTGTGAGGTTTCCAGCAGGACAAAACAAAAGTACAGCCAGCAAAAGGGTGTAAAAATCAGGACCCAAGACACAAGGTCAGAACTCGTGCCTGCATGGGTAAGGAGCGCCACGTTGGGCACCAGCTGTTGCTGGATCCCCCCAAAACAGCCCTTGCGGTGGGGGTGAGAAGGAGCAGAGTCAATGACACAGACTCCAGGAGTCAGGTGAGAAGCTGAAAGCAGACTCATTTATTGAGGAAAACAGACATCTCTATATACCCCTTCCCTGCTTCCCATTGGTCCTTTCATTGTTTGACATTGTGTTGTCCCTTTTTTGTTGGCTCATTCCCTGCATCAGCAGTGTCTGGGTGTTTAAGCAGGATTTAGGTTGGCTCACAGGGGAAGTATCAGTCATGCATGTGCTGTAATCTCAGGGCCTCATCCCAGGGCCCCCTGGCTATGCTTCTCCTACAATAAGTGACCTGAAAGTCTCCATCTCAAAACTTCTAAAGGTGATTAATTCCTTCAGCAAAGTGGCAGGATACAAAATCAATGCACAAAAATCAATAGCTTTTGTATTTGCAAAGGACAAATATACAGACAAAGAAGTCAGGGAGGCTGTCCATTTTTAGTAGCAACAAAAAAATTAAATACATTGGAATAACACTAACCATTGGATATGAAAGACCTATTTAACAAAAACATAAAAATGCTCAAGAAATAAATCGAGAACTTGAGAAAATGGAAAGACCTCCCATGCTCCTGGATGGGTAGAATTAATAGTGTGGAAATGGTAATTCTATCAAAAGCAATATACAGATTTAATGCAATACCAATAAAAATACCAGCATCATTCTTCACAGAGATTGAAAAAATTCATGTGAATTGCAGAAGGCCTCAGATATCCAATTTTATCCTCTGGGGGGGCGGGCAGGGGTCATCTCTGGCAGTATCACCATACCTGATCTAAAGCTATATTACAAAGCCACAGTGAAAAAAAAAAAAAAAAAAACAGCATGGTACTGGAATAAAACAGAAACATAGACGAATGGAACAGAATTGAAGACCCAGAACTTAGGCCAAGTAACTACAGCTGCTTGATCTTTGACAAAGGTGCCAATAATGTAGACTGGAGAAAAGACAGCATCTTCAACAAATGGTGTTGGACAAATTGGATGGCCATGTTTAGAAAAATGAAATTAGACCCACTCATTTCACCATACATAAAAACCAACTCCAAATGGATTAAACACCTCAATATAAGACCTGAAACTCAACAACTGGAAGAAAAAACAGGAAGGACTCTCCATGATATAGGACTGTGAAAAGACTTCCTGAACAAAACCCCAGTCATCCAGGAAATTAAACAAGCACTCAACCAATGGGACCTCATGAAAATAAGAGGTTTTGCACAGACAAACATACCTAAACAGAACCAATAGATTATTCACTGAATGGGAGAAAATTTTCTCCAGCTACACCACTGACAGAAGCCTAGAATCTACAAAGAACTCAAACAAGTATACAATAAAAAATCAAACAACTCACTCCAAAAGTGGGGCAGAGAACTGAATAGGACATTCTCAGAGGAAGAATCACAAATGGCTTACACACTCTTATGAAAATGTTCAACATCCCTAACCACTAGGAGAATGCAAATTAACAGAACTATGAGATCCCACCTTACCCCAGTAAGGATAGCAAACATTAAAAAAATCAAATGAAAACAGATGTTGAGGATGTGGAGAAGTAATAACACTCGTTCACTGTTGGCATAAATGTAAGCTGGTTCAACCACAATGGAACTTAATATGGAGACTCCTGAAAAGGATGAATATAGAGCTACAAAAAAAAAAAACCCAGTTATGCCCTTACTGGGCAATTACCCTAAAAGTTCCATATCTCACTTCAGAGATATTTGCTCAACCATGTTTGTAGCTCCTCCATATATAATAGGTAAGAACTTGAATCAACCCAGGTGCCCATCATTGGACAAATGGATAACCAAGATGTGGTATATCTACAGGATGGAATTCTACTCAGCAGTTAAAAAAAAAAAAGACACAATGAAATATGTAGAGAAATGGACATACTTGGAGCAGATCATTTAAGCAAACTCACACAATCACAGAAAGACAATGGTCTCATGCTTCTGTGGTTCCTAACCCGGATTAGCTCGAGTTGCTGCTATACCTGAATGACATCTTGAGGCTTGGAAAATGGGGAGGATAATGCTTGGGGGAAGGGGAAGAGTGGAGGTCCACAGTCTGCAGTGACTTAGGAAACAGGATCTTACCATTTAGATCTGGTGGATAATCAAGTGCTTTGGCAATGTCCTCCATGTTCTGGAGGCCTCATGGGCCTCTATGACCAATGGAGATAAGGTTATAATCTAATTCTGACACTGGAATTTATGGCCTATGGCTTTAAGGTCAAGTTTTTGACACCCCTGAAGTGTGCTTCTGCCCAATATTCCCCTTCCTCTTTCTATACTAAGAGTTATATTTTTTAATTAGCTAGCCAAGAGTAAGATTTCTATGGTACTGATTGATGCTATCATTAATTTTGCATTTCTCCCTGTTACCCTCCCTCCATTATCTCATTATCGCCATATACTTCCAGTTCCTATATTATCCAGTACAATGTTCTACCACTGAGCTATATCCCCAAGCCCTTTAAACCTCTCCCTCTACTTGCCTATCAAGTATCCCTCTAATCCCTCCAAGCTTCCTCTTCCTCTTCAAGCCTCATCCTAGCTTTCTTAGCAGTACAAATGATGCTTAACTTCACAATTTATAAGCAAATCAAATTGTTTGATGTCGGGATGTACATATGCAAGAACATTCAATGTTTGTCTTTCTGAACCTGTGTAACCTCACTTACTATGAATTTTTCCAAGTCCGTTCATTTTTCTGCAAATTTCATTATCTCATTTTTCCTTATTGCAAGTAGAATTCCATGTGTACATGTACACCACATCCTCACTATCCATTCATCAATTGATGAATATCTGGGCTGACTACATTTCATAACTATTGTGAACAGAGAAGCAACAAATATGGCTGAGCAAGTATTTCTATAGTAAAGGGTAGAGTCTTTAGGGTATGTGCCCAAATGTGATAATAGCTGGATTAAATAGTAGATCTATTTTTAGATATTTGAGGAACCTCCATACTGATTTACATAATAGATACACAAGTTTGCACTCCTACCAACAGTGGATGAGGGTTCCTCTTTCCCACACTCTCGCCAACAGTGGTTATCATTTGACCTTCTAAAATTATTTATTTGCTTGTTTATTTATTTGAGAGAGAGAGAGATTAAACCAGAGAGAATGGGCACAGAAGGGCCTCTAGCCACTGCAAATAAACTCAAGACACATGTGCCACATTGTGTAACTTGTCTTACGTGAGCACTGAGGAATCAAACCTGGGTCCTTTGGCTTTACAGGCAAGTGGCTTAACCACTAAGATATCTTTCCAGCCCTTATTTGGCTTGTTGATGGTAGCATTCTGACCTGAGTGGGATGGATTCTCAAAGTGGTTTTATTTATTTATTTTTAGTAAAAGTGAAATATTTATTTAGAGCAAGTTTTTGGTATCCCAACTAGTAAGAGTGATTTAGCCAAGATGTTTCCTTTTTGGTTACCCTACCATCTTCACCAGAGAAACTGCTATTCTAAATTATGCATGTATTATTACCACTTCTTTTTTGTTCATTGTGCTTTTACTTCAATTGGATGTAGTTATAAATAAATTATATTAAAATACATTACTTAGTTATTCATACATTATTAATGGGAAAAAATTCTTTCTACAACTTGCGTTTTTCATTCCACACTGCTTTTCTGAGTTTGATTTATATTAAATCAAATAGTTTTAACATTGATCTCTGCTACATATCTATTAATAGTTAACCTTTCATGTTCACATGGTGTATTTTCATCTTTCTTCTTTAAATATTGAATTTAATAACATATGTTTTTAAAAAATGTCTTTATTTATTTTTATTTTAATTAATTATGAGCCTTACTGTATGAAATTGAGTGTTGGTCCCATTTCCCTCATGTTATCCTCTTATATCCCTTCTTCCTCACTCCCATTCCACAGAAGGACCACCTCACTGGGGTTATGGCATTCACCATGGGATTATGAATGCATCAGTAATTCTCTGTGTGGGACAATGCCTCAGGTACTCCTTTCCACCCTGTGGCTTTTACAATCCTTCCAATCCCTCTGTTACAATGTTCCCTGAGTCTTGGTGGGTGTTTTATAAGTCTACTTTAGTCTAGAGCTTGCTATAACCTCTGAATTTCTGTTTTGATGAATTATGAGTGTCATCAGTGTCTGTCACAATCTTGAGTGTCCTCATTGTATCACCATCTTCCTAGAGAAGGATTTCTTATGTGCTAGAAGTGAATTACATCATGCAAGACAGTTGGCTGTCTTTTCTTGATGTCTTGATGCATCTTGGTTCTCTGGTTTTCACTTTCATCTGAAATAAACAAGCAAACAAAGGAAGCAGATTCTCCACCCAAGAACCCAAGAGCAGAATGGGTGAGCATAGTTAATTAAAAGAAATTTTAAATTCTTTTTATTGTTTTATGTTATAAAACTCTATATACCTCCCCTTTCCCTGATGGCCCTTCTCAGTGGGGTCATGAAAACCTCAGTCTCTGTGTGCAGTGGGGCTATGCCTCAAGATAATCCTACCCTCTCTGTGTCTCTTTACACTCTTTCTGTCCCCTCTACTGCAAAGTTACCTGATCCACTGCAGGCTTACCTGCAGTTTGATTTAGTGTTATCTGTGTCCTCTGCTTTGATGAGTTTTGATTACCCTGGCTGTCTCTCACTATCTCCCTGGTGCTAGCTGTCAAGCTAACAGTAAGAGCACTATTCATGTTGCTGCTTCCTCTGCACTGTCTCCTGGACCCTGACTAATGTGGCAGAAAGGAGATGTCTTGTAGTTTGTAGTTGGCTATCTTTTCTTGTGTTGGTGCATCTTTTGGATCTCAGTATTCTCTGCTATCTGTAAAATAAAACAGATTTTCCAGCCAAAAGTGAGAGCAGCTGGGATTAAAGGGGCTATACATTGGTATTTGAGAGACATTTTGGTGTATATGCATACAACTGTTATGCAAATGACAGCAGGACTTTTCTCTGGCAAGTATGAGCTTCCTTTGTGTGGGGTACAGAGTTGGTTCCCAGCACCAGGTATGAGTTTTCTCCCATTTAATGTGTGTCCTGTCTAATCATAGAGCAGCTGGTTCCCTGCATGGGCTGTGTGCCTCTATTGCACATGTGTGTATTTCTGGTTAGTTTGGTATCTTGCAAGATCCTCTGCTTCTTCACTTGTTGGTGACCATTATTCCTCCAGCAGCTCACATAGCACTTTCTAGCACTAGAAGTCTAGTCAGTAGGGAGCTGGCTTCCTTTCAAGTGTCAGTATGATCTCTTCATGTCCTGTGTCTATGCCCTGTTTATCATTAGCAATATGGTCTTAGCATTTAGCTCTGGTGGGTGACCAAGTGCTTTGGCAATAGCCTGCATTGTTTTCCTGACCTACAGCTCTCATAGTAGTTTTAATTTACTTTTCCCTGATGGGTAAAGATGTTAAACATCTTTTTATATGTTAAACAGCCTTTCGTATTTCTTTCTTTGAGAACTGTATGCTCAGTTCCATGCCACGTTTTTTGAGTGGGTAGGTTGATTTTTTATTGTTTAGGGTTTTTTTTTGAGGGGTGTGGTATATTCCAGTATTAAACCTCTGTATAGCTGTCAAAAAATTTCTCCTATTCAGTAGGTTGTCTTATTAACTCTGTTGGTGGTTTGCTTATCTGTACGATAGCTTTTGAGTTTCATGAGATTTGAATGGTCTAGTGTTTGTCTAAATTCCTGGGCTACTGTAGTATTCCTCCTACTTTTTCTTCTAGTCATTTTAGAATTTCTGGCCTTACATTGAGGCCCTTGATGCATTTGGAGTTGATTTTTTGTGCAGGTGAGAGAATAGAATCTAGATTCATTCTTCCTCATATGGATATCCAGTTTCTCCAGCACCATTTCTTTTTTTTTTTCTTTGATAAAACTATTTTTTTTCTCTTTTAGTGTGTGTGTTTTAAATCTCAAGGTCAAATTGAGTAGCTGTAATGACAAAAGCTTGTACCTAAATTACCTAAATCTTCTTTTTTTTCTCTTCTCTATTTCATTATTCTATTGATCTACATGTCTGTTTTTGTGCCAGTACCATTATTTTTTTTATTTACTTGAAAGAGAGACAGACAGAGAGAGAGAGAGAGAGAAAGAAAGAAAGAGAGAGAGAAAGAATGGGCATACTAAGACCTCCAGCCACTGCAACCTTACTCCATATGCACACACCATTTTGTGCATCTGGCTGACATGGGTACTGGGGAATCAAATGTGGTTCCTTAGGCGTTACAGGCAAGCACCTTAACTGCCAAGCAATCTCTCTATCCCCATTCTGGTTTTATTACTATGGCTTTGTAGTGTATTTTGAAACCAGGTATGATAATACCACCATTTTGTTGAGGACATTTTTAGCTGAAGCCTTGTGCTTCCTATAGATTTTTGAGACTACTTTTCCTATTTTTCTGAAAAATGGTGTTTGAATTTTAATTGAAATTGTATTGAATTTATATTTTTTTGGTAGGATGTCTGTTTTTATGGTATTAATTGTTCTGATCCATAAGCATGGGAGATTTTGCCATCTTCTCATGTTTTCCTAAATTTATTTCTTTAGTGTTTTTGTGTTTTTATTTTTGAGATTGTTCACTTTCTTGGTTTGTGATATTCTAACATCTTCAATATTTTTGACTGTTTTAAATGGGATTGCTTCTGTAATTTCCTTCTTGGGTGTTTGTCATTGTTATATACAAGAGCTACTGATTTTTGTGTGTCAATTGCATATCCTGTTCCCCTGCTGAAAAAGTTCATCAGCTCTGCAAGGATTTTGGTGGATTCAATCTGGTTATTTAAGTACAGAACCATATCATCTGCAAATAATGATAGTGTCATTTCTTCTTATCCAAATTGTACCCTTTGATTTCTTTTGTCTTATTTCGAGAGCTAAAACTTTGAGTACTAAGTTAAATAGTAGTGTATGCAGTAGACATCCCTGTTTCATTCCAAACCTTAGTGGGAATGTTTAAAGTTTTTCTACCTTTAGTATGATATGGGCTTTTTTCCCTTATTATGTTAACATATGATGAACCATTTCTAGTCTCCTCAGTATTTTAATAATCATGAAGTTATGTTGCATTTTATCAAAGACATTGCATATGTTGGAATGATCATGCATTTTTTGTCTTTAAGTCTATTTATGTGATAGGTTTATCAATTTCTGCATGTTGAAACTTCCCTGCATTATTTTCATGAAACTTACTTGATTGAGGCAGATGACACTTTTGATGTGTTGTTAAATTTGATTTCTAAAAATTGTATTGAGAATTTTGTATTTAAGTTCATCAGGAATATCAGTCTATAATTTTTTTTATTATCACTGTATCTCTGGCTGGTTTTGATATTAGCGTAATGTTATCTTCATAGAAGAAGTCAGTGAACATTTCATCCCTTTCATTTTTGTGAAATAACATGAGAAGATGTGATTTTAGTTCTTCTGAAAAAGTTTTTTATACTTCAGCAATGATTTCATCTGGACATAGACATTTTTGGTTAGGTGGCTTTCAATTATTCCTTCAAACTTGTTATAGTTCTATTCATATAATTTACCTATTCTGGGTTTAGTTTTGGCAGGATATATAAGTCAAGAAATTATTCACTTCTTCCAGATATTTTGTAGAATATACATTTTTGAAATAGGTCCTAATGATTCTCCCAATTTCATTGGTATCTGTTGTAACATCTCTTTTCCACCTCTTATCTTATTGATTTGAGTCTTCCCTTTCATTCCTTTGAGTAATTTTATCAGGGACTTATCAGTCTTGTTTGTTATTTTTTAAGAACTAGCTCTTGTTTCATTAATCTTTAAAATTGTTCACTTTATTTTGAATTCGTTGATTACTGCCACACCTTTATTATTTTTCTTTCTGGTGCTTTGGGGTTTGGATTGTTCTTATTTTTCCAAATTATTCAGATGGTTCATTAAGTTTTATTTAAATTTGGGATTTCCCTGTTTTTGTAATGTAGTCATGTAGAGTTATAAACATCCATCTTAGAACTGCTTTCATTGTACCCATACATTTTGGTATGCTGTATTGTAATTGTCATTCAGTTCTAGGATTTTTTTCATTACCTTTTTGATTTCTTCATAGACTGGATTTGTATATTTTCTATTGTTTCTCTTTATTTTTGTGATGTCTACCAGTATTGTCTGTAGTGAGATATACAAGGAGTTATGTCAATTTTCATAAATTTGGAAAAACTTGCTTTGTGTCCAAATATACAATATTAACATACCCATCGCTTCTTGTTTCCTATTTACATTTGCTTGGAGTATCTTTTTTCCTGTTCTTTCAACCTAAGGTTGTGTTTATCTTTAATATCCATATGGGTTTTGTGAAGACAGAAAAATGGATAAATGTAGTTAATTTATCCAGTTTGTTAACCTGTCTTTTGCCTGGAGAGTTGAGTCCATTGATGTTCAGAATTATAACTAATTATAATTGAGAAATGTGAGTTAATCCCTGTCAAGTTGAGGATTTTGTATTTTTTGCAGTCAGATCCACATTGCTGAGATGAATATCCAACCAGACATAGGAGAAAGGGGTTTATTTCAGGCTTACAGATCCAGGGAAAGTTCTATCAGTGGAGCCATTCGTAGATCCAAGCAAAGATACCAGCCAGCACCACAAGCAAGCATGAACTGCCAGAGCTCAAACTGCTTTCTACACACTGCTTCATACCTTGTAGGGCTGGACTTCAGATCTACCCCCAAACATACCTTAGGGCTGGATTCCAGGTTCCAGCCCCAGTGTCATGACCTCCTATAGCAGGAAGCTGCCCACAGGGACTGAAGTTGCAAGTTCAATTTTAATAAAACAACTAGGTCTATGGGGCCATATATTCAAATTGGCATATTCAAATTATCACAATATTCCATTCAGTATTCTCTGTAGAGATGGCTTAGTGCTCATATATTCACAAAGGTGGCCTTTATCCTGGAAAGATTTTTTTCACTTGCTGTTAAAAAGGATATTTTTCTGGATATAGTAGTTTGGGCTGGTAGCCATGGTCTTTGAAAATTTGACATACTTCCTTTCAAGCCCTTTAGGCTTTAGATTTTCCATTGAAAAATATGATGCCATTTTTAAAATTTTTATTTATTTATTTATTTGAGAGTGACAGAGAGAGAAAGAGAGAATGGGCGTGCCAGGGCTTCCAGCCACTGTAAACGAACTCCGGATGCATGCTCCCCCTTGTGCATCTGGCTAATGTGGGTTCTGGGGAATTGAGCCTCGAACCAGGGTCCTTAGGCTTCACAGGCAAGAGCTTAACTACTAAGCCATCTCTCCAGCCCACAATGCTATTTTTTTAATGGACTTAACTTTGTAAGTGAGAAGCTCTTTTTTTCTTGCAGCTTTTAGTAGTACCTCTTTATTTTTTCTGTTTTGTGTCTTAACTCTAATCTGACATGGGGAATTTCTCCTCTGGCTCTGTATACTGGGTGTTCTGTGGCCTCCTGTAACTCAATGGGTCTGTCCATAGTAAGAGTTCAAAATTTTTTGGGCCACAAAATTTCCCTGAGCCGTATTGGGTTCATTTTTGGTCTGCTTCACTGATGAGGTGTTGGGGGCCTCTGAGGCTCTGGCTCTCTGATTTGGTAGGAGTTGATTTTTCTCTGTGCTGATCTCCTTCCCCCTTGTGCTGGTATCCGGTTCATCAGGAAAACAGCCCCCTTGCTTGTTTCGCCAATTTTTCTTAGTTACAGCCGGGGCCCTTTTGAGGTATGATGGGGTGGCTCTCTCCTTAGGATCTACATCTATCTGAAAAAGAGAAGCAGATTCTCCAACGGAGAGTAAGTTAGCACCAGGACAAATGAGTTTTGTTTTCCATTAGGTTTTTCTTCCTCATCTCTATGTCTTTAATGAAATTTATTGATTTTACTTTCTTATTGTCTCTTAGAAATCATGCCTGCGTTTGATCATGTCCTCATTGAGTTCATTGCACTGTCCATTGAGGGTTTTTATTGTTATTGTTGTTGATGATGATTCTCTTCTATTTCATTCACCTGTCTATTGAATTTCTTGTTTTGTCTCTTCCATTTTATTCAGCTATTGGTTTATGGCCTTATCAGATATGTTAAATATTCTTACCATAATTGTATTTTGGAATTCCATGTCTGGGGTCTCCTCTAAGTAGTTTTCTTTTTTGTTCTGTTTTTTTTTTTTTTTTGTTGTTGTTGTTCTTTTTGGTTTTTTGAGGTAGAGTCTTGCTCTAGCCCAGGCTACCCTGGAATTCAGTCTGTACTCTCAGGCTGGCCTCAAACTCACAACAATATTCTAACTTCTGCCCCCTGAGTGCTGGGATTTCCTCTAAGTAGTTTTCATTGAAGGGTTCCAATATGAGACTGGGCATTCTTAGTGGAGATGTTTTGCCTTGGCTTATGTTATTGATTTGCATTGGGGTTTCCCATCTCAAGATAGTGCTTTTTTTCTGCTTAGAATGCAGCTATAGCAGCTCTTGTGGAGCCTGAGTTGAGTGGCCTAGATGACCTTGATCCAAGTGGGTGTGTGATGGTGGTCTCTCTGCAGGATTGGGCTGACTACACTGGCAAGCTCTTCCTTGCATATGTAGTCTCCATGATGGTCTGGGCTAGATCCTAGGTTTCCTGACCTACTCAGTGCCTAGTACTAGAAAGTGTGCTTATCCTGGGATTTCCTCCTCCTGGTGGCACAGGTGGGCAGGCAGAAGAGAAAGATCCATTCCAAATGGGCCTGGTCTTCAATCCTGGTAATTTGGGGTGAGGGTTGTACCCACTTGGGGGTAGGGGTGCACTTTCTTGAGCCCTTTGTAGCCTATACAGTGCCTGAAGCTGGGGCTTGCAATCATCTTTGGTTTCCCTACTTAGGGCAGCCCAGTTCAGCAAGCCAAGGAGTTTTCAGTATTGTTTGATAAGTTATCAGGAAAAATTGCAACAGATTTTTTCCTAAGGATAATTCCTCTGTGTCACTAAAGCAAGAATCTTTGACCATGTCAGGGTCTCATAAATTGTGAACTGGAATCTTAGTCTGGTGATATTTACTGTAATTTCTGTTGGCAGCTAACCTCTACTGGGAAATTTTCCATACTGTACTTTTCAGTTCCACAATACCTATCACATGTTTTTTCATAATTATACTTAATCAAGGTACTCTCACATGGAAATGACAGTATACTAATCTAAACAAACACCCTCTCAAACAACTGGTGCTCCAAGGGTAATAGGTTTAGGTACATCTTAGTGAGGCATCTTAAACATTCTCTCTCTCCACCTTGGCTTCCTGCCATGGGAATGCCTCTCTGCCAAGCTTTTACCAGAAAAGTCCTTTAGCTTCTCCAATTCTATAGCCTTATAGTTTAGTGTTTACTTTGAGAATATAATCTGATATGTATTTTCTCCAAAATAATTCTAGCCAAGTTCTGGGACTTAATATAGTTAATCCATCTTGGGTCACATGATTATGAAGCTGAATTAATCAATATAGTCAAGGGAATTGAATGTCCTGTTTGGTAATTCACTAAAGTTGAGTGATTAGCCCAATCTGCAACTTGAGTGAATGGCATGGATCTTTCCAACATAGGATATGTGAGTAATGGTGAGAGAAGAGTGCTACCTTAGTGAAGCCCATAGTGTGGCCACTAAAGATACAAAACAGTACTCAGTGCCAGTAGAAACTGACTTGAGCATTTGTTATGAAATCACAGTTGCGTTCTAAATGAAGCATGAACCACATTCATATGGTTGACATTCCCCACTCATAGTGTTGCTGTTTACTATTCACACCTTTATCCAGAAGATGTTACATTATCCTCTTTCTAGCCTGCACCCCACTTCCTTTTAACCAAAATATTTACATAAACACACATTGAGGGAGACTAGAATATTTATGATTATATACATGTTGTATCAGTTATCTTTTATATGCTGGAATAAAATACAAGACCATAAGCAGCTCATGAAAGAAAAGCATTTTTGGCTTTCAGTTTTATGGGAAATTTCATCATTGGGGGGAAAGCATGGCAGGAATATACAGCCAATGTCACACTTTCACATCAGCAGGGAGGAGGTAGAAAACACAGGAGAACTGAAGCTGACTATAACACCTCAAAACCTACTCCCAATGATACACTTCCTCCAGCAAAGTCCTATATCCTAAAGGTTCGATACACCAAACAGCATCAGCAAGTGGGAATCAAGCAGTCAAACATGTCAGTCTATGAAGAACATTCCATATCCAAACCACCAAATATGTCTTTTATTGTTTTTGTATTTGTTCTTATACAGAAGATAGTCTGGAAAGCACTGTATACTCAGAGAACACTAGTTGAGTGAAAGATTTGAACTTGTGTCCCCATGTCAGTGACTCCCTTCCTAGCTTGATTGCTGTTGTCATCAAATACTGATTGTGGGGCTGGAAAGTTGGCTTAGTGGTTAAGACACTTGCCTGTGAAGCCTAAGGACCCAGGTTCAACTCTACAGTATCCATGGAAGCCAGATACATGAGGTGGCACATGTGTCTGGAGTTCATTGTCAGTGGCTACAGGCCCTAGCATGCCCATTCCCCCTATATATCTGACCCTCATCTCTCTAATAAATAAATAAAATAAAATATTTTATAAAATTCTGATTGTGAACTGGTAAGATTTCTGAGTGGTTAAGGAAGTTGCTTTCAAAGCCTAATCACCCAGTTCTGATTTCCTAGTATGCACATGCTGCAGTCAGGCTCATATTGTTGGCAGAAAATACCAAACCAAGAGCAGCTTGTGGGACAACAATGGTTTATTTTGACTTATAGACTGAAGGAGAACCCAATGAAGGCAGGGGAAAATGATGGCATGAGTAGAGGGTAAACACCACCTCCTGACAAGCATAAGGTGGACAACATCATCAGGGGACTGTGCCAAACACTGGCAAGGGAGACTGGCTATAATATCCATAAGCCCACTCCAACAATACACTTCCCCCAGGAGGCATTAATTACCAAATCTCCATCATCTGGGAACCTAACATTCAGAACACCTAAGTTTATGGGGAACACCTGAATCAAACCACCACATTCTTCCCCTAGCACACATAAACTCATAACAATACATGGTATAAAATGCAATGCATTCAATCCAACTTTAAAAGTCTCCATAGTTTTTATCAATCCTGATGTTCAAACATTCCCATATTGCAAGATCTTTTAACTGATCCATAATACCAACCCCCCCTCAAAAAAAACCATAATGGCACTGAATAAACATTCATACCACAAAAGATGGCACTGGACATAGCAAAGAAATATTCAACCAATACAAGATATAAAACAGGGCAAACTCTATAACTCCAAGTCCAACAACTCTAATCAATGACAAGTTCCCAAGTCTGATAATTCTAACCACTGACAAGTCTCTGGAGTTTCAATTCTGCACCTCCAGCTAGGTTACTCACAGTCCTGGAAAACTTCATCCAGGGCTGGCAGCTTTCCTTAGCAGCCATCTCCTGGTTCTGGCATCTCCACTGGGTCTCCACTGCAACCCATGGTTCATCCTCACAAACTCCATGCAGGCACTCTAGCAAACCTGCTTCACACTGCCATGGCCATTTCCAAAACACAAGCCCATGTTGAAAATTCAATGATCATATCTTTCCTGCATTTTTTCATTTTTTATTAGATATGGTCATATTTAGTATATAAACAACACATGTGGGTACCTTCCTTTCCCACCTCCTTGTCCCTTTTATCATGAGGCCTTCCTCCTTTGGGATGCAGGTCAACCCATGGGGATTGTGGGTCATGCATTATGGGTATGGGGGTGGGGGAGAGGCAAAGTCTCTGAGCAAAATGTCCCAAATTGTGGCTCTAACAACCTTTCCATCCCCTCTTCCACAAAATTCCCTGAGCCATTCTGGGAGCATTTTAAGTCTACTTCATTGATGGCCATGTTGGGTGCATTTTAAGTTTACTTCAGTGATGGGCTCTTAGAAGCCTGTGGATCTCTGGTTTGGTAGGTGTTGAGTGACCTCAGTGTCTATCTCATTCACCCTTATGCTGATATCAGATTCATTAAGAAAGTAGCACTCTTGCTCATTTCCCCAATTTTCTGTGGTTTCAGCTGGAGCTGGGGTGGAGTGCATTGGGTAGTTTATCTCCTCAGGTCCAGCTCCCATCTGAAAAAGAAAAGCAGATTTTCTAACAGAGGATGAAATTAGCACTGGTTAAATGGGTTAACCATTATTAATTTAGAGAGAATTAAAAGGATGTAGCCCCTCTTATAGTCTCAGGTTAATGGGAGCTTAACAGTGGAAATCAGAATCATTATCTGTATATTATTCTGGCTTGTTGGTTCCCAGTTCCAGATATGGTTTCCTTTCTACTGAGCAGATCTGTTAGCCAATCCAAGAGCAGTTGGTTATCCACCATAGCTGTGTGTCATTATTACACTTGTGTGAGCATCATATAAAGTTGTTTGCTTCTGAGTCACTTAGACTTTGAATTTCTTGGACAGATGATGGCCACTTTCCCTTGGTAGCTCGTGTACCTCCTTCCAGAACTAAATGGGCTAATTGCCTTGGGACTGGGTCTCCTCCAGATTCCAGCCAGGTCTCTCCATGGTACTTGCCAACAGTATATGGTGTCTTCAGCAGTAGAGTCTTAACATAAACCTTGGGTGGGTAATCAAGTGTTCTGATAGAAGTCTGTCATATTTGTTTTGTAGGTCTCTGATCAATAGCTCATTGCAGATGTAGACCACATCCTGGTACAGGAAATTACAGGCCAGCACAAAGGGAAAAGGAAAAAGAAAAAGACAGAGAAGAAAGAGAAATAGGAGAAATTTGAGGTTAGGTTTTGTCTCACCCTCTCCAGGACTCTTTGACTCAGGTGCTCCCCCTAAGGTCCTCTTGAGGGTTCCACCTTTTAGTCTAACTTCCAGAATATAGGATTCTGTGGTACCTTCTCAATTTGGGTTCAGTTTTGTGTTCTCCTCACCCTTCCTCTTCCCCCAAGCCCTACCCTCCCTATTGTCTAAGTCTCTAGATGCTATTCAGATATGTCAGGAACTCAGGCTGATCCAGATGAGTGAGATCACATGATGATTGTCTTTCTGTGATTGTGTGAGTTCAGTTAGAATGATCTTTTCCAAGTCTGACCATTTTTCTATAAATTTCAATGTGTATTTTTTTTCTTACACCTGAGTAGAATTCCATCATGTGGACATACCACATCTGGGTTATTCATTCTTACAATGAGGGGCACCTGGGTTGATTGGTGTTTTTAGCTATTATGAATTGAGCAGCTATAAACATGGTTGAGCAAATTACTCTGAACTGAGATGTGAGGCTTTTGGGGTAAATGCCCAGTAAGAGAATAACAGGGTCTGCTGGTAACTCTATATTCATCCTTTAGAGGAGTCTCCATATTGATTTCCACAGTGGTTGTACCAGCTTAAAGTATTCCCACAAACAGTGAATGAGTGTTCCTATTTCTCCACATCCTTTGCCAGCATTTGTTTTCATTTAATTTTTTATATTTTTATTGACAACTTCCATAATTGTAAACAATATCCCATGGTAATTCCCTCCCTCCCTCCACTTTCACCTTTGGAACTCTACTCTTCATCATATCCCCTCCCCCATTCAATCAGTCTCTGTTTTATTTTGATGTCATGATCTTTTCTTCCTATTATGATGGTCTTGTGTAGGTAGTGTCAGGCACTGTGAGATCATGGATATCCAGGCCATTTTGTGCCTGGAGGAGCACATTGTAAAGAGTCCGATCCTACACTTCCTTTGGCTCTTACATTCTTTCCATCATCTCTTCTGCAATGGACCCTGAGCCATGGAAGGTGTGATTGAGATATTTCAGTGCTGAGCATTCCTTTGTTACTTGTTTTCAGCACCATGGTGCCTTCTGAGACATCCCAAGGTCACTGCCATCTGAAAAGAGAAGGTTCTCTAACCAAAAGTGAGAGTAGCATTAATATATGGGTATGAACATGAAGAAAAGTGCTCACTGGGCAGTTTGGTGAGCATAGTATGTACTTTTAGCCAGACAGCAGCAGACGTTACACTTCTAGGGCTCATGACTACCCCTGTTGTAGGTTTTCAGTATCAAGGATATATTCCCTCCCATTGAGTGGGCCTCCAGTCAAATTAGAGGGCAGTTGGTTTCCACCATAACTAACATGCCACTATTGCACCCATGGGCTCATTTTGCTTGGCTGGCCAAGTATAAGACTTGCAGTGTCCACTGTTGAGTATCTTCACTGTTGATTTTTCTCTCTCCCATTGAACTACATGCAGTGTGGCTTTTTTCAGCTTTCTGTCAACTGGTCTACATGGAGGAGGTTTTCAGCTCAGCTCCAGCAGGGTTTGTCAGTGGCCTTGCAGCCCAGGTATGTGAAGTCTTCATCAATAGGGTCTTACCATCTATTGCTGGTGGGAATCCAAGGGCCTCAGCAATGGCCTGTAATGTTTGGGGGCATTGGGGACCTCCCTGGCCTACAACTCACTGGAAGGTATCCAATCCCTGGCACTGAAAATTTTCTAGTAACAATCTATGGCTCCTGTGTGTTCCATTGTCCAAAAAAGTAAGTTTTCATATGACTTACTTATATCCTCTTAGATTTTGATTAGCCCTCCCTCCACCTTTTATTTGATTTTTTGATGTTTGCTATCCATACTGAGGTAAGGTAAAATCTCATAGTTGTTTTAATTTGCATGTCCCTAATGGTTAGGGAAGCTGAACATTTTCTTAAGTGTGTGTTAGCTATTTGTAATTCTTCCTCTGAGAACTCCCTATTTAGTTCTCTGCCCCACTTTTGGAGTGGGTTGAATTTTTATTGTGTAGTTTCTTGAGTTTTTTTGTAGACTCTAGATATTAGGCTTCTGACAGTGGCATAGCTGGCAAATATTGTCTCCCATTCAGTGGGTATATTGGCTCTGCTTCTGTCTTAGTGGTGAGGTGGATTTCTTGAAGACAGGAGATAGAAGAGTTCAGTTGGTTTTTTTTCATCCATCCTGATAATCTATGTCTTTTGATGGATGAGTTAAGTAAGACCATTTCAGGTTATTACTATGAGGTTTGAATTAATCACTGCCATGATGAGGTGTTTTGTGGGGTTTGGTGCTTTCTTATGTTAAGTACTGTTTTCAGCCTGGTCTATTTTGTTTATTGTGATCTTGTTGGCTGTTGAGATTGGTTGCTTGACTTTTCTGTGTGGAGCATTTCCTCAAGTATTTTCTGTAGGTTTGTCTTTCCACTCATATAATCATAGACTAGATTTTTTCATGGAAAGTTTTTCTTTCACCATCCATTATGAGGGATACATTTGCTGGGTAAAGCAGCTTATGTTGGAAGCCATAGTTTTACAGACTTTGAAGTGTTCCATTCCAAGCCTTTCTGGCCTTCAGGGTTTCCATTGAGAAATCGAATGTAATTCTGATGGGATTGTCTTTGTGTGTCGTGAATTGTTTCTCTTTTGCTGCTTTTAATCTCTCTGTTTTCATTGTTAAGAGTTTTAACTATGATGTATCTTGGAGAGTTTGTTCTTTAGTCCTGTTTGGTGTTCTGTGGGCTTCTTGTATCTGGATGAGCCTCTTTTTTGAGAGACTTAGAAAATTTTCTTCAACAATTTTGTTGAAGATGTTCTCTATGCCTCTGGCCTGGATTTCCTCTCCTTCTGGTATACCCATGATCTGGACATTTGTTTGTTTTTGGGTGTCCTACAGTTCCCTCATATTCTGTTCACTTGATTTTTTTGAACCTACCAAAATTTTTTGGCCTCCTGATCAGTTTCTTTTGTCTTATCTTCCAGGTCAAATGTTCTGTCTTCCACATGAGTGACTCTGTTGGTGAGGGATCCTAGGGAGATTTTTATAATTTCTATTTGATTTTTGTTTTGTTTTGTGTCCATCTCTTTTTTGAGGTACTATTAGAGTTCTGATTTTCTTGATGTTTCCTGTAGTTCATTCTTGCATTTGATCAAGTCTTCATTAAGCTTCATCAACTGGTGTTTAGATCTTCCATTTCTTGACTTACCTTCAATTCATTCATATCTGTTTGGATCTCTAATGTTTTCTTCAATCATGTTAAGCCTACTGTCAAATGCTGAACACTCTAGGAGATGATTCTGTTCAATTTCATTGATACAATTGTTGGCACTTTGATAGTTTGCTTCTAGTTCAGCAATTTTTTTGATCAGTGTCTCATTGGTTGTTTTGTTTTCATTTTGGGAATGAATTTGTGTTGATTTCTCTATGATTTCATTAGAGGTTTCCATTGTAGGACAAGGCATCCATGGTGAAGACCTCTCATTTGTCTGACTTTCATTGGCTTTTTTGTATTGTTGTCTACCCAATAAAGACTCTTTATTTTATTGAGAAGGAAGCAAGTTTTGTACTTTGGCCCATGCACCCTCTTACTCTGGTGGACAGGGATGTTGGTACCCAGTGGCCAGTGGGGATTCCAGAAAAAAGGCCTGATTCCACAGCTCACATAGAGACAAAGTTTCTCCAAGCAAGGCACAATGGGTCCTACCAGTACCAGGGGACTAGGAGGAACAAGGGAATAGGGATCTGGCCTACTTCGGGCAGCCCCCTCCAGCACATATACCAGTACAAGGAGCCTAGACAAGGTGGAAGGAGCCAGGAAACAGGGATCTGGCCTACTCACTCCTGACAACTGCACCCACCCACACACTGTCCATGCAGGCAACCCAGAAAGAGAGAAGTGGAAAGAGTCCAGAAGCAGGGGTCTTGCCTACACACTCAAGATTGTCATGCCTGCCCGCCCACTCACTGTAAGTGCAGGCAGCCCAGAAGGGGGGAGGTGGGAGAAGCCTGGAAGTAGGTGTCTGGCCTACTCACTACAGACCTTTGTGCCACCCACACAGGCAACCCAGAAGGGGAGAGGTGGGAGAAGCCTGGAAACAGGGGTCAGACCTACTCACTCCAGACCCACATGCCTGTCCACACACTGTCCACAGACAACCCAGAACAGGAAGGTGGGAGGAGCCTGGAAGCAGGGGTCTGGTCTACTCACTTCAGACCTGTGTACCCACCTGCACACTGTTCTGCACAGGCAACCCAGAAGGGGGACTCTTTCCTGCATGTTTTATGCTCTATAATACCAGGTGGGGTGCCAATTTGTTAATTCAGGGGGGAATAAAGCAGACTTTGAAGAACAAGACACTCCTTGAGCATTCAGGCCCCTCCAAAACAGTCTACATTCTTCCTGTTGCCCCAGTGCAGGTAAGCTGGCCCAATCTCCAAGGTTGTAATCTCTCATATAATTGCAGCTGAACAGACAAAGGTTTCAGTCCAAGGATTTTACTTCAGTGCCATATCACTCTGCTCACATCAGTCTGTTTCTACACAAAGCAACCCTGCACTAGTTCTCAGGACAGGGGTATAACAGCACGCTTCTCACACAAACTGATTCTAGCCCAGCCCAGGCAAAGCTCTTTCTCACCCTCACAAGCCAAACCACCCAGTCTATAATTCTTACTACATTCATGTCTTTCAACTTCACCAGAATAATCCATCAAGCTGTACTTACAGCACTGCAAATCATCTCTTGGGCCAAAGTTTAAAATCCTTTAACATTCCTGTCAACTATCAGCTGTAAAAGGTCAAAGCCACACAGTCAGGTGTCTAGAAGCAATCCCACTCTTCTGGTACCATCTTTACTGTTGCAGTCAGGTTCGCATTGACGGCAGAAACCATATGACCAAGAGCAGCCTGTTGGTAAAATGGGTTTATTTTGGCTTATAGACTTGAAGGGCAACTTAATGATGGCAGGAGCAAATAATGGAATGAACAGAATGAACATCACCTCCTGACCAACATCAGGTGGACAACATGAGCAGGACAGTGTGCTTTGTCACTGGCAAGGAGAGACTGACTATAATACCCATAAACCTGCCCCAACAATACATTGCCTTCAGAAGGCATTAGTTTCCAAATCTCCATCATCTGGGAATTTAGCATTTGGCACACCTAAGTTTATGGGGAACACTTGAATCAAACCACCACACCACACAATTCTAGATGCATAAGGTGGCACATGCATCTGGAGTTCATATTTTAAAAATACTGATTGTAAAATTGCTATTTACTGTTAACAAGGAGTTATTCATTGCAGCTTTTGAATGAATAAAAAAATAGATAATCTATAAAATTATAAAATTGTAGTGTTTGCCCTATTAAGGTAATTGCAAGAATATTTATACAATCCAAAAGTATCTAGCATGCAACAAGGGAAATCCACAGTGTATCAAGAATTTCAAAAGAGTAATCATAAGTAAGACATTTGGATGTACTCTGGGCATATAGCATTTTATATATTTTAGACAATAGAATATCTACAATATAGACACTCCCAATTCTATTTTACTTCAATGTAGGGTGATAGAATCTGTGCTGATTTGGGAAATTTGAGGTAGGACCTACTTAGTCACTGGACTGAGGGAAGGACTCCAGGTGCATGATAAGAATACCAAAACAATCACCTGTTTTAGAACTTCATGAGGACATGTGCCAAGTACTTTGCCCTAAATAAGCTGGGCTGACCATGTCCCTGCAAGCTTACTGGCCATTGTTCTTTCTCACAGAAGCATGGATGAATAGACAACATCCACACAGATCTCTATGAAACATAATCAATAACTATTTAATTTATTCAGATAATATTGACACTATTGATAATGACAACAGCTTACTCTACTGAGAAGTAATGATCAACACAGTACACAACATAACTTTTGTAATATCCACAACAACCCTTTATGAGGAGCACCAGCATTATTCCTATTGTCAAGATAAGGAAACAGACACAGGAACATAAAGTAAAGGATTGCACTTGTCATCAGTGGCTTGTGAGGAATGTAATCAACTAACAGTGCATAATCATTTCTGCACCTTTTCTGTCTCTCCTTGGAACTTTCAATACTCATACTTCCCTGCAGCTGGTCATAATATTCAGAATGGCCCAATAGACATAGAATTTGTAAGGTTTGTGAATGACCAAAGACCACACAGGACCACTCTGAGGCAGGGAAAAGGCTGTTTATTGCAGCCTGAGGCTGTCTCACAGGAGGAGAGAAAGAGAACAGCTGGTGGGAATCTGGGTAGTTTGGGTTTTATAGAGTTTTCTTTCTTGGAGGGGGATACAGAAGACAAAGGACTGGGGAATTCAGGGGACAGCAGGGACCAAATGGAGAAGCTAATTACTCAGAGGGCCAGAGATCAAACACAGGAGGAGGAGGAAAGAAAACAGGTTGTCTCTAAGATAAGATCTGCAGAAAACTATGGCTGAGAGTCAGGGGAGTAGGGGTTAGGTAATATAAACATCCAAAGTTGCATCAATTGGCTACTGTTTTCCCCTTCCTTCATTTTGACTCCATCTTGGGACTCTTGTCCTACCTAACATTCCAGCATTTTGTTAAGGATAAGGGGGCATGGTCATCTCTCATTGCTGCTTCTGCTGTCAGGGGTCATGGTCAGGTGTTTTAGGGGATGCTGGTGTCAGTGGCTGGCAAGCTGCCTCTGAGCAGGCAACGAGGACTCAAATCTAAGGAAGCTAAAAGTTGGTATTGAGTGGAAGAGAAATAGGTTAATAAAAATTGGTTGAACAAGTGATGCACGAGATTTTATACCTGGTTTTGGATGTATTTCCAAAGATAGGGGGCTATCAAGAGCAACAGAAATATACCCATTAATGGCCCAAGTAATGGTAGTAGTGAAAGCCAAATAGTTCTAAAGATATCCCATGGTCCTGAGGACAGTGAGGTGCCAGCATAGATTCTGTTGGTCAGAGTTTGGAGTTTTTTATCTCTAATTTTACATTACCCAATTGATTTATATGATAACAAAATTTCACATTTATGGAGAGACAGTTTTCTCCTTTCTCAGCTGTGATGAGGTTGAGGCTTTGATCAGCTGGGATGAGGTTGAGGCCTTCATGGTTCTGAAGGACTATTGATGTCAATGAGGTGAGCTGCTGTGGTAGCAGGTGAATGGCCACCATAGCAGTTTTTAATTGCTGTCCTCAGTTCTGTGGAAACTGTTGATAAGAGATTAGGCTGTGTCCCAGCCCACCTGCAACCAGTTTTGTAGCTATTATAGAGGAGGCAAGACTCATTTTTATTAATATAGGTAAATGGATTGTGACAAGCTCAGCCTTTTGGGATGTATTTCCCTTAGATAAAGGGCCAGTCTCTAATATCTGGTCATCTAAAACAACAGCATATCTTACTACTAGGGACCCCTATGGGGTGGTAGAAGAGTTTCCATCTATATAGGGTTAGGGTCAGGGAGGGGAAACAGTTAAATCTTGGGGTTGTGATAGGTAAGTTCTTTTATAATTGCTAGACAGGTGTAAGTTTTAGGTAAAGGTAGAAGGGTAGCTGGGTTGAGAGGGGGCCAGAAGTTTGAAGTAATGTTTGGCTTACATAGAGAGGTAACATGAAAAAGTTAAAGTTTAGGTGGGGTTAGGGATTAAGTATTCTCCATTCAAACCCAGAGTTTTTATTAACATTTTAGGCCTTGAAGGGTGATCCAGGGGACACAGATAGTTGAAGTTGGGTTGTCACAGAAACATCTGAGTGTGGGCTAATTGTAGAGAGAGTCCACAAGGTTAAGATTGTAGTTAAATATACCATCCCAAAATTAACAGAATTATTACCAGAAATGACAGGCTTGGTCATCATGAAGATCTAGAAATTTACAAAATGGTGTGGTTTATATCTGTTTTTGGTAAAGTGAGTATGTCTATCTAAAGTTACAGTCTTACTGTGATGATTAAATCTTTTAAGATATACCTTACTTTTGGATATATTTTTAATTGAATGTTCAAGACTAAGTAGGTGGCCAAGGCTGAATTTTATATTGTAATTTTGAAGGTCATTTGTGGTTCTTTAAGAGAGAATTTTAGGGACCTGGGAGGAGCACTATGGCTCTCTCAGCATTTGTACCATCTGCTGGAATGAGTCAGGGCCATGCTGACCATGTGGCTTCTCTTCCCTTGGAAGCATTAAGGGTTTTCCCCTATGTTCTGACTCTCCTTCTGTAGAAAAGATAGTGATTGGAATCTGTTTTTTGGCTCTCCATGTCTTCTCTGATTAAAAAGATAGGTGACATACCAAGAGCTTTAGGATCCTCTAGAGAAAGAAGTGTCCCATTGTCTTTTGAGCTCTTCTGCAGACAAAACATGTTAACAATCCCGGACACAAATTTTATTAATAAAAGTATAGATGTTAGCAGGGTGTGGTGGCACCCGCCTTTAATCCCAGCACTCTGGTAGGCTGAGGTAGGAGGATCACTATGAGTTGGAGGCCACTCTGAGGCTACATAGCGAATTCCAGGTCAGCCTGAGCTACAGTGAGACCCTACCTCAAAAAAAAATACATATATACATATTGGAATTTTAGAATTTTTTGTTCTTAAAAAACCTCTGGCCATTGTTGTAGCACATATAAACAAGAATTATGGTTTTAAAGTTGAAAATCTAGAAGTCTGTTTTTAGTAACTTAGAATCACCTTTAAATATATCTATGTACCTGTGTACATTTTAGTGCCTTTAATCTTTTTGTCTAAATTGGATTAGACATCAACTTAATCCTGATAGAGAAATCTATAGCAATCTGCATCTATAACATTCTATAACGATCATCAGTCTGATGCACCTGTTTAGGGTTACCTTGATTAACCAATTTAATGTCTTATAATTTTTGTTACCCAGGACTATTTGGGCCCAAGAATTGAGTATGGAGCTCCTCAAAAGTTGAGAAAGCACACAATTTATAAAGTTATCAGAATATGTGGAGCCTTCCTTATCTCCCTAAGAACAAAAGTTACAATGAATGAAGTTGGATTGTATTTTTTATAAAATTTGAGCTATAAACACAATGACTATTTAATAGAATTAGTTTTATAAAAGAAAAATTAATAACTAATAAATCAATGTTAATCTTATTTAGACTTAGCTTTGTAGTGAAAACTTTATCATAGAAGCATTAGTAACTTAATTAAATATTTGAAGACAATTTTATAATTATATAATTATATTATTAATTATTAATTATTAATTAATTATTATATAATTATATTGATTATTAATTTTACAATTATTAGCATGAGCTAAACAATGTCAGTGAATCAAATTTTAGACTTTATAACCTGTTGATTTGAGATGTTTTTGTAATCCTATGAAACACATTTTAAAAACATGAATTCGTAAATATGAGTAAGACTTGATAACTTGTCCTGGAGATAATATAACACACTTTGAAAATGAGAGAGAAACAAATGAAAAATCTGAACTACATTTATGATATAACAAATTGAGATTATAAAAAAGTATCTCTAAACACTGAGCAAACCTACCAGTTCCTAAGTGTCTGGCTTTTAACCTTTACGTGGCAGACTTTAGGATCTAACTTGTTTTTCTGAGTCTGTATGTATGGCTGTGGCATGGGGGTCTCTGTCACCATCCTGTTGTTGTTTGTCATGGGTTACAGCCTTGTTGTGTTCATGTATCCCATATGCACCATATACCCATATGCAGAGTCTTATCAGTGTGAGTGTGAGTGTTGTTTGAATCTGTGTCTCAAAGCATTACTGCAGACACAAACCAGTACAGCCAGAATCTGCACTTTTTACAGATTAGCACTGGTCATTAGTATCTGAAAATTAGGTTAATGTTTAATCTCACATTCATGTACAATCATTTAGAGTTTAAAATTGCTTTCTTTGAAGTTATTTTTATTATTTTTTGTTGTTTTGTCTAAGTGGGGTCAGTCTCACCTTGGCTAGAACAATCCGGTGAGTAGGGCAAGCAGAGTAGACAGGACAGGCATATAGAGTAAAAGATGTTTGAATATGGGGAAGCCCAAACCAATTGTCAGTGCTGTGATGAGTTTATTTAAATCAGTAAGAATTTGGAAATCAAAAGATATGGACCTGTTGTCTAAATTATATTGAGACCAGGCTGTGTTGTAATAAAAGCTTAAATGGTGAGGTTTGATATTGTAGTAGACAGCTTCATGTTGGCTGAGATGAACTTCCAGACTAGGCACAGCTCTGAAGGAAAGGATTTACTGAAGCTTATAGATCTAATTACTAGTTTTGAAGAATGAGATCTCAGGACGAGGGGAGACAGAAAGAGTGAGCACGCATGCATGTGTGGCAGTGGGGTGGGGGTGGGGGGTCGCAGACCAGAGCAGCATGGGAAATTAAGCTTTAAACCAGTGGAGGCATGTAAATTACAGTAGCTCAGTGCCTGAGAAAACCAAGCATAGAGGAGGACAGGAAAAAACAAAAAAAAAAAAAAGGAAAGAAGGGAAGGTGAGTTGGTTTCTCTTTGTGCATGGCAGATCAAGTTTGAGTAGGAGGTGGGTCAAGAAGCTGCCATCTCTCCTCTTCCCCTGGAGGAGGGAAAGGGGGAACAAGTGTCCCGAAGGGCATCCCTCAGGGCTCGGGCTCCGTGGGCCTGGAGGGGTGTGGCCTGACGTAACCTGTATGGTTTAGATGAGAGTGAGGGAGGGAGACCTTCAAGAGAAGGAGAGCGGGCCAGCCCCTGGCATGAGAGACTGAAGTCGAATTGTGGTGCATAGGAGAGCTTGCAACTGGCAGATGGTCTGGGGCCATCAGAGGGTCAATGGCAGGCAGCTCAGTTGTCTGGTGGAAGGAAAGGAAGTCTGGCCGCCCAAGAGGGCAACTGGGAGCCTCCTATCTGAGTCATGGCACCAGATGTAAGGTTCGTGAATGACCAAAGACTACATAGGACCATTCTGAGGCAGGGACAAAACTGTTTATTGGGTCCTGAGCTGCTGGGCTGTCTCACAGGAGAAGAGAGAGAGAGAACAGCCAGTATAACACTGGATAGTTTGGGTTTTTATAGAGTTTTTCCTTTTGAGAGGGGGATACAGAAAACAAATGATTGGAAACTGCAGGGGACAGCAGATCAAACCGAGGAGGAAGAGGAGAAAAGCCAGATTGTCTCTGAAGGATCTGCAGGAAACTAGAGCTAAGAGTATTGTTAAGTCAGGGAAGTAGGGGTTAGGTAACATAAACATCTAAAGCTGCATCAGTCAGGCTGCTGCTGTTCTCTTTCTTCATGTCAACTCCATCTTGGGACTCTTGTTCTACCTAACAGTATTGAGTCTGATAATATCCCTGGGAAGTGTATCCTTTGCCATTCAAAAGAAATCAGTTCACAGGTACACTGCATCCTTTATTATTTTCTCTCATTGTGACAAAATACTTAAGAAAAAACAACTTGAGGAAGGAGGGTTTATTTTGGCTCATGGTTTCAGCCATGGCCAGCTGGTTTCACTGCTTTGGGTATGAGGTGAAGTAGATTTCCATGGCAACAAGAATGTATTGGGAGGAGGCTGCCCCTCTCATATTGGTAAGCAAGCAGAGAAGGAGTTGTCCAGAGGCAAAATATGTCCTCCAAAGGCCTGCTGTCAATGATCTATGTCCTCCAACAGGCCTTAATTCCTAAACTATGAATTCCACTAAGGATCAATTAATTAATAAATTTAGCACCCTTATGATCTAATCCCAACTCAATATTACCACTAATTATGGTCCAAGCTTTTAATACAAGCCTTTGGGGGAGATAATTTATATCTAAATCCTAACACATCTGTAGGTAGTTCCCCCCTTCTTATTTTAATATGAACAGTTGCCTTACTTGTTGGATATGATTTTGTTTTAAACAAATGACCTAGGCTGCTGTACAGGTGCCATTCTGACCTTGTTGGTCACTGAACAAAATCCTGTTTTCATATTCCTCTAGACTTCTGCTTATGTGGAAACAGAAGGGATTTTTTGATTAATTTTTATTAACATACAAAGAATTAGGTTTCATCTGATATTTTCAAATTTTGTTTCCCCTTCCCCCACTTCCATCCTTACTCCTCCCCTTTATACCACCCTCCAACTTAACCTCTGTTGTAGGCTACCACACTCTTCTTTCTGCCTCTATGGTTCCTGTTGTTCTTTTTCCCCTTCTTGATACCTCTTGTTCCTCTTTCCTGTTCTCCTACCTCAGGATATTCTTTAATACTGGTTTACTATGGTCTACGTGCTTTTCTTTTCCTTTTCTTTCATTTTATTTTTGTTGTTGTTATTGTTGTTGTTGGTGGTGGTGTTGTTGTTTTTGAGATAGAGTCTCACTCTAGCCCAGGCTGACATGAAATTCACTATGTAGTGTCAGGGTGGTCTTGAATTCATGGTGATTCTCCTACCCACAGTCAAACATGAGGCTTGGCCAAGCACTGGCTCAGCCTAGGTGCCAACCCACACAATCCAGTTTCAGAGCCCTTGTGCTCAACCTTTACTCTGAACTTCGGAAGTGTCAGCCACAACTCCGGGGTTTGAGTTATTCACTGTGGGTCACAAATTATATATTAGGCATGCCTGCATGTATCTGGCAGGTTTTCAAATGCTTTCAATGATATGACAGCAGAGTATTTATTTATAATTACAGAGTGTGGAAATATTATGAAGGGAAAGACTAGGTGCTATGAGAATAATTTGGGGAGGGGACATTTAGAAAAAAAATCAATCAATATCAGTTAACTTTCTAAAATTTCCTGGTTCAAAGATTTGGGTTAGAGAACAGATATGTGTTTAGAAAGGTTGTTAGGGTGTAAATTTAAGGAGAGGAAGTCTGGTGTGAAGATTTCTATATTCTTGAAGTTTTCTCCTCTGGTATAAAAGACTTATGAAAAGTTAATTTCTTCTTGTTTAAAATTACTGTTGGTGATTTATGACTTGACTATTCCTTAAGTTGTAGATTATGTTGGTACCAAAAAACTATTTCATAATAAATATTGAAAAATACACTTCAGCTGGAAACCTCAATTGAGTATAGCATGTTTATTGTATGTGTTTGTATGTTATGTGTGCATATTTGTTGCCATGTATATGGGAATACATATGTTCATGAGCACATATGTATATATGTGAAGGACAGGGGGAAATATCAGGTGTTTTCTTAAGACAATATTTTTCTTGCTGATGGAGACTCTAACTGTACCGTCAGACAAATTTTTTTATATTATTTTACTTTTGCTTGGTATACATAGATTCATTCTGAAATTTTCAAATGCAATTTGTTTTAGTTCATTTTCATGATCAAAAGATAATTTAATGAGCTTTCATATTTATTAATGAAATCTTCCTACTAGAAAAGCCTTGAATAAGTGAAGACATACTAACCACAAGCCTTAGTTGAGGAAGTCTCAGTCAATTCACATAAGATTGTCTATAAAGGAAGAGGAATACATCCAATTATGGAAGATTTTCTATCCCTAGATATCATTGAAGATGTTCATTACATCCCCAAAGTCATCATGTTTAAAGTAAGTTGGGAATCATGGCCCTAAGAGTCAAGTCTGTGTGTCCACCATGAGGCAGACTTGTCTTTGGAGTTCGATGGGACTTTTGTCTCTCCTCATGAAGTTTAATCTTTAATATCATATTCAAACAAGGCTTTCAGGTGAATAGCAATCTTTGTTTCCTTGCTGCATTCCTTCTGGTTACCTTCTGTAGTGGTTAGCTTTATGTGCCAACTTGACAGAGCCATGGGGTAGCAAGGTACCTGTCAAAGCATTATTTCTTGGTGTACTTGTGAGGATGTTTAGATGAGTGCTTGTGAGGGTGTTTAGATCAGAGTAACTCTGAGCCATGTACTCTGCAAAGCACATGGCCCTCCCCAGTGTGAGTAGGAATTCTTCATGCTTTCTGTTCTGGATGAAAAGAAAACAGGGGAAAAGACAGTTGAACTGGAATTTTCTACCTGCATGGTTGAGCTGTGACATCAAACTTTTGTCCTTGGATTAGGAATTACATTCTTGACATTGCTCCTTCTCTGACCTTAAACTTGTACTGGATTTACACTACCAATCTTCACTTTATAGATGGCTCCATAGGCATCACGTAAGTCAATTTCTCATAGTAAATTTAAATTTTACTTCAACCCCCCCCAGGCACAATCCTCAATTTGCAAAGGTTAAACATAAAATGTTTAAACTTTGAAGTTTGCTTTTTCTCTAAAGCTAACAATATGTGGTATGATACTTTCTCATGATGTAGGACAGCATATGTGAACTACAGATTCCATTCATGTAATCACAGGATAGAACAGCAGACACTCTCTATAGAAAGTTTTAAGTTGTTAAGCTATGATAGTCTTGTGTCCACCAGTGCCCAGAAGTCATCAACCACCATTAGCAGAAGATCCATTCTTTCTCTACAAATGAGTAATAAAAGTCAATTCATGTTCACCTTGAGGGTTACCTGCCATCTTAACTCTCCAATAGCTTGCTTTCTCAGCTAGACCTGACACTAATGTGTTACTAAAGGGATCATGAAAAAGCATTAACATTTTAAAGCCTCCCTAGCCCCAGAAAAGCATTTGTCTCAAACTTGATCTGTGGTGGGTGAGGGAAGATTAATATTTTTTTGATGGACACATGTTCATAGAAAACCTAAAATTATCTGCCACAAGAAATAGAACCTTATGTGACTTCAAGGAAAGCATCCCTGGCTTTGAAACAGCAAGGAATTTCCTGGATTAATTGCATCAGCTATGTAATGGAGCATTTATACAAATACTTAACTGGTTATATATAGAGAGATATGTAAGACAGTGATGTTGTGAACAGGATTAGCTTCCAACTTTCCCTTTTCCAGGAAGGACAGTACTATCATCAGGGATCAATATGCTCTGCTGAAAAATCAATGTGATCTTTTTGGGAAGAGGACACAAGATTTTTATTTTGGCAATACTTGTTGAATATGTGCAGAGTGCCTTCTCAGTACCAGAGAGGGTGTTAGTTGAGAAGAACATACAAGATTGACAAAGTTCCTGGATATGTATCTTTAAGATAAGGGTTGATCAACAGAGCAATAGTTGAGCATGCTCTAGCATACTCACCTGGTTTGAAAGCACCAGAGCCTTCTGAATAGTATTTTATCCATAAATACATATGGGGTAGACCTGAGTGGAGAGAGATAGAAGCTATGGAAGGTCAGATGCAAACTGGGTTCCTGCAGCAGTTTTATTACTAGTGATCTCTACTGGGTGTTCCTATGTAGGTGATTTTAATGGAAAATGTCTCCCATAGCTCATATTTTGGATATTTTGTCACCAGCTGGTGACAGTTTGAGAAAGTTGTGGGGCCTTTGGGTGGTGTAGGCTTGCTGGAGGTGTATTGCTGGGGGGAAGGCTTTGGATGATAAACCCCTGTTCCCTACCCAGTAGACAGACTATTTTCCTTCCCACTGTTGTCAATTGTAACTCAGGCTTTTGGTTTAGGCCTGCTATGCTTTCCCCACTATGCTGAAACCTACTCTCTAAACTGCAAGCTGAAATAAATCCATTCCTCCCATGAGCTGCTTCTGATAGGACATTTTGTCACAATAACAATATTTACCATGTCCTAGGCATCTTACTCTCAGAACTGAGTTAAGACACACACATAAACAAGTTTTGAAGCAGCTTGAAACTTTATTAACAACAAAGTGATAGTAAAGGCGTGAAATATTCAGCCAAGAGGGGCAGTGGACTACTCAAGTGTTAAGTATTCAAGGGCCCCTAATTGTTTCCTGGGGCTTTGTTTTTATTTTTTCTTGTTTTTTGTTTTTAATTTTAAAACTTATTTATAACCTCCATGCATATGCACAATGTACCATGATACAAATTTACCAGAAATGTTGGACATGCTTGACTGAAGCCATGCTCTTTGTTTTATCTCATCAGTGACCTGGTCATGCTTCTAGCCCAGAGTACTGTGTGAGTGGCTGAGATGCAGTGACCTACATTGAAAGCAATGACTTTCCCACAAGGATGGTGAACTAGCAGGCAGGCTTAGACTGATAATATCTATGAATAGCAAATGGTGTGTATGTTTCTGGGTCAAAGCAGGTCAGCAAATAATACCCTTAAAACCTTTCTTTTGACCTTGAGGAATTCTTTTGAGACTAAGTTCTTTCCCACATATTGATTTTGCTGTTCAACAAATAAACCAGATGAGTGCTTGCTCTAGCCGCAGTGGCTCACTCTTAGCTTAAACAACTGTCATAATAAGTTTCTTTATTTCACTTACCACAGATTATCTTCAAGTGAGGTGTGTAAATATCACACACTTTTGGCACAAATGAGAAGAAAAATAAAAGAGAATACAGGAGTAGAGAGATGACTTAGCAGTCAAGACACTTGCCTTCTAAGCCTAAGGACTCATGTTCTACTCTTCCAATCTCATGTAAGCCAGACACACAAGGTGACACAAGTGCACAAATTGCACATGAGCACAAGGTGACATGCATCTGGAGTTCATTTACAGAGGCTGGAGACCCTGGTGCTCCAATCCCACCCCCCAACTCACATAAAAAAGGCCAGTCTGTTGGGCTTACCTCAATAAAAGAGAACATACATTTCATTCTGTCCCTACAGATTTCTTAAATAAATTAAAAGAAAGTGAGGAAACAAATAAATGTTGCAAAAAGAATTGAATGATTCTAGCAGACATGAGACTATTGAAAAGGATAGTCCTTGTCATGAAAATTCTGATCTCAAGTCATATAAGAATTTTTTATATTTGAAACTTATCTTGCTGTTAAGAAAAGATTTTACCATTTGATCTAGCTATATAGGTCCTGGGCATTGTGGGTCCCACAAGGAGTCCAGGCAACCACGGAGATCAATGTTGTGTGTGCATGACAAGAGAATGAATCACTCTTGGGAGATAGTTTCAGTGAACAGCTCAGTTTATTGTCAGAGAAATGGGTTTCTAAGCAGTAGAGGGTGGGAAGAGGGTCATAAGGGGATTGGATGTACAAGGTTGCTTGCTGATGTCTAATTAGCATATGGGGTCATACATTCCAGAATGTAGGATATGGTACAGGGGAATGGGCTGTGCAAAGGTTGCTGGCTGATATCATATAGGGAGTTTCCTAGGCAACTGGCCAAACTGGGTTATGGGCAAAGCCTAAGCCTTATCTGAATGTTCAAGTATCCCATGCTTGGAGAGGGAGTGGCCTTACTTCCTGTTGATCTTGGGGCCTGAGATTTTGTCCAGGGATCCAGGCTCACTGCATCCTCCAAGAATGGGGAGAGGATCCTGATTCACTGCAACCCCCAAGAATGGGGGGAGGAGCTCCCCAAGATATGACTGAGATATGACCAGCTGTTAAGGCTGCTGTGACCTCTCCATAGCCTGGGGCCTTTGTGTCAGACATCTTAGGTTTGTTTTAACCCAGGGCCCTGCCTATGTCCGACAGGGCATATACCCTAAAATTGTACTGTTTACCCCTGAGACAATTAGCCATGTTTGTAGCTGCTCTATTCATAATACCCAGGATCTGAAATCAGCCCAGATGATGAATGGATAATGCCAAGATGTGGTACTTGTACAGAATGGTATATACTCAACAGTAAATAAAAATGAAATAATGGAATTTTCAGGAAAATAGATGGACTTGGGGAAAAATCATACTAAGCAAACTCACACAAGCACAGAAAAACAAATGCCACATGCTCTTCCTCATATATGATTCCTAACCTGGAACAATTTGTGTTACATGCATACCAGAAAGGCAACTTGAGGGAGAGATAATAGGATGGAAGGGTTTGGGGAAGGGGAAAAGAAGGGTAGGGAAGATATACACAAAACTAAAGCCAACATAAATTGGTATCATAGAAACCTTTCTCCTGGAAATAAGGAAGAACTTAGCCTGACAGTGGCTAGGCCCCTCAGCTTTGCCCTAGTGTTAAGGAACCTTCAATGTTGACTAGAATCAAATCATAGCAAAAAGAAACTAACCTGCTACAATGTAGGTCTTAGTCTATTTTATTTTATTATTTATTTTATTAATTAGTTTTGTACTCAGCGAATACAGTCAGTTTGGTACCATTATTAGGCTCATGCATGACCTACTGCCTCCCCTTGGCCCCTCCTTGTTGAGGTATAAATGTCTCTGCATATCATGACCTAACATGCGGCTCTGACATTCTTTCCACCCCCTCTTCCACAAAATTTCCCTGAGCCATGTTGTTCATTTTTGGTCTGCTTCAGTGATGAGATTTTGGGAGCCTCGGGGTCTCTGGATCTCTGATTTGGTAGGAGTTGATTTTTCTCTGTGTTGACCTCCTTCACCCTTGTGCTAGTACTCTGTTCACCAAGAAAACAGCACCAGCACAAGGGGGAAGGAGATCAGCACAGAGAAAAATCAACTCCTACCAAATCAGAGAGCCAGAGCCTCAGAGGCCCCCAACACCTCATCACTGAAGCAGACCAAAAATGAACCCAACATGGCTCAGGGAAATTTTGCGGAAGAGGGGGCAGAAAGAATGTCAGAGCCACATGTTGGGTCATGATATGCAAAGACATTTAGCTTACCCATAACTGTGGGCTAACTCCACAATGCATGACCCGTATACCTCAACAAGGAGGGGCCAAGGGGAGGGGGTAGATCATGGATGAGCCTAATAATGGTACCAAACTGACTGTATTTGCTGAATACAAAACTAATAAAGAAAAAAAATACATTGAAGGAAAAAGCAAAAAAAAAAAAAAAAAGAAAGAAAGAAAGAAAGAAAGAAAGAAAGAAAGAAGGAAAGAAAACAGCACCCTTGCTTGTTTCGTCAATTATTCTTCTTACTCTATTTTATTAAAATTCTATTTTTAAAGAAATATCTAATAATTTGGATATATTATAAACAATAAAATAGATTTTCAGAAAGGAAAAAAAGAAATCTTTCTCCTGGATAACAGACTCAAAGACATAACCATCAACAGGAGTGTGTGGATTGGGGGGAGGAAAAGGGCATCTAAGCAGAAGGGCCCTACAGAGGGTGGGAGAAAGCATAATCTTAAAACTATTGGTTCTGGCTTATAATTCCCAGTACCAGTGATGAGTTGTACCCTACATTGAGCTAAGAGACCTATGAGGTCCCCAAAACAACACAGGCTTTTGTCAAAGCACTTGATTGCTAACCTGAGTTTAAAAGTAAGATCCTATTGCTGAAGACATCATAAGCTGCCAACATAGAACATGGAGAGATCATCCTGGAATCTGGAAGGAAGCCAACTGCATGATGGCTAGCCCTCATAGTACTGGAAAGTGCATATGAACTTCTTGGGGAAAATGGCTACTAATGTTGTGAACAAGCAGGGGATCCTGCTTGATGTGAAATCAACCATCTGGACAAGATCTGTGCTATAGTGGTACTCAACCTAGGCTGGAAACCAATGGCTCTATAATTGGTTAGGAGCCTGGCTCAATGGGAAAGAACTCATATCTGGTACTGGGAACCAAGTCAGAATCCTATAGAGATGAGGGTCGTGGATTTCGGTGAACAGCTCCCATTAGTCTTTGGCCAAAAGAGAGGTTACACCCATCAAAATTTCTCTTAATTAACTATGCTTATCCTCTTTAACCTATGCACTTCTCACTCCCCTTTGAAGAATAGAGTCTGTTTTATCTTTTACAGAAGGCTTTGGCAAGTGGGGAGACCAAAATCTCTCAACATGACAAGGAAAGATAGCTGACTCACTATCATGAGATGAGCCACTTCTTACAAATCTGCTACTGTTCAGGTGATACCACAGAGAAATTGGCAAGTTAAGAATGAGTGTTGATCTCATGGTAAGCCTGACAACCTGCAGCAGGGTCATAGCAATGGACATGGACTACACCTAAAATGTATCAAAGCAGAAATCCAGAATTTACTTACAGCCTAACACTAAAGTACGCTTATGACACACCAATCGAGGCTCAGGGAACATTGTGGAAGAGGAGGCAGAAGGATTGTAAGAGCCACAGGTTGTAAAGGAGTATCCAGAGGCATAGTTATCCCCTTCCTGCAATGACTGACTGATACTCTCACAAGTCATAGCCAATAATCCCATGGTGAATACCAGTAACCCCACTGAGGCCCTCAGTGGAATGGGGTAGAGAGGAGAGGAGTGTGACCAACACATGATTTGTCCATACAAACAAAGCCTCTAATTAATAAAAAGAAATAAAGATTTTGAGAAAAGGTCCAAAAATATTAGGAGCTCTTCTTCTAGGACCATACTAAGCTTAGCAGACCTCTAGCCTCCATGAACTCTAAAGCTAAAATGTTGTAAGGTAACTTCTGAAACACATACAAAAGATCTTGTGATGTTGTTGTTACCCATATATGTGATGGCCCCACTGATATACTTGGTTGAATGCATTTATTTGTGTCTTTAATTTGTTCTTTGATGATAAAAGTTGGTGTCATCTCTTCCATGGTGGGACATGTAATTTGAGATAATTTGAGTCTGCTTCTGAGCCATGCGGCCACTTGTATTTGGCTCAAAGTGAAAGTGTTCTTGTTTTCTTTACAGCACAGTCATTATTATATATTAACCTTACCTTTTGCCAGACAGAGTACTTGGTATTTTCCACTTATATCTCATTTGACCTTTCAAAACAACCTATGGGTTGGGTACTTTTAATAACATTTCATATGTAAGAACAATTTAAAAATAATTTCACAGAGGCCTGCAGATTATAAATCTGAAATTAGTTACACCAGGCTTAAATTAAGCCATTAGCAACCATATTCCTTTCAGAAGCTATTTGAGAGAATTTGTTTCTTACTTTTACTGGATTCTGGGGTCTGTTGAGGTTTCTTGGCTCAGAATCCCTTTGGCTATCTCCAAAGCCAACAGAGTCAGGGAAAGTCTCACTCATACTTCAGTTGTTTTTGTTAATTGTTGTTGTTGGTTTTCTTTTCTTTTCTTTTTTCTTTTTTTTTTTTTTTTTTTTTGGTTCAGCTTCTTCTGCCTCCTCCATCTACTGAGAAGGGTGCCTATAATTGTGTTGAGCTGGTCTAAAAACACAAGATTACCTCCTCTTTTCAATAACTGCTGATAGTAACCTTTAATTGAGCCTGAAGCTTCCACTCTTGATATCATGGGAATAAACATGCTTGTAGTTCATACATATTAGGATATGAAACATTTGAGTGGTGGTGGTGGTGATGGTGGTGGTGGTGTGTGTGTGTGGCATTGTGCTTATCACAAACAGAGAACAAACTTAAACAGTGGCTTGGAATGTCAGATGAGTAGCTGGGTGCAGGAGCAGTCACTAGTAAAGTTGGAAGAAAGATGAAATATTCCAATCTTGGCTTCCAGGCTAACCAGAGGCCACCTGCAGAGTTCACTGCATGCATCCTGTGGATCTTCACAAAACACAATGACACAAAAGTCAGCTTAGGGTCATCCTTTGGTCAGGAAATAATGAGCTCCTTGGTAACAACAACCAAGAATGGGGCCCAAGTAGTGGGAACCCCAAGTTCTTGGGCACAACTACCCTGAAAATTCAGCATGTCCTGTATGTTTCTGCAACCATACCAAATGCACAGATGAAATGACTGCTGGTCATTCAGAATGTCATTGTGTCATTCTATGTCAGTGTAATGGCCAGGTGAGTTTTGATGCCACATTTATTTGTCTAATAGCATCTAAGGGAATTTAATGAAAGGAGCCTGTTGATAGTTGAACACCTATCATTCATGATTCCTGCTGGCAATGATGATAAATGGTTCTTTCCTAATATTTTGCAATTAACTTGAAATTGTTTTCTAGTTTAGCTAATTGATCTTTGCAGTCTGACATCTAAGGGGTTCTCTGAGTGCAGTGGAAAATTCACATATTTATTTTTTTCAATTTTGTACATTATAGACTACTTTTGCATCATCTGCCTTTTTTTCCACCTGGACATCTTGTAGTAACATGCTTATACTTAATGTACTGATATGCATTGATATGAATGAGTTTTTTCACTGTTGTCTTTAACAATCCTATGAGGTTGGCTGAGCAATTGCTATTATTTTACCTGATGAGGTTTCTGTAGATGATTGATTGACTTGATGGAGAGACCAGAGTCAAAGGGTACGATTAGAACTATAGTCCTTGTGCTAGAGGCATGAGGGATTATGACATTTCAAACCATGGTACTTTCATTAGGTTTTCAGTATCAGGCAGGAATCCCTTCCCATGACATGACCCTCAAGTTCAATCAGAGAGCATTTGGTCTATCCTTGTGGTGGCTTCAATGTAAATGTGTGTCCCCAATAGCCTCAATCAAATTGATTAAATTTTTTATTTAGTCTTCAGCAGCTGTAGCCCTGCTGGAAAAGGTGTATCCCTGGGGGGGGGGGGCAAGAGGGTAATCTTGAGTCTAACCCTAAGGTGTGTGTTCTGACTCTGTTTTTCCTTTGCTGTGGCTCTATGATAAAGTAAGCCAGCTTCCTCTGTCATGATGAAGCTTCTCATTGAATCTGTAAGTCTGAAATAAACCCCTTCCACTCATAAGCTGCTTCTGGTAGGGTATTTGTCCCAGCAATGAGAAGGTAATAATAGACATGCCACCATTGCACCAGTTGGTACATTTGGCCTCATTGGCCAGCTGTAAAACTTGCAGGATGTACTAACGATTAAGACCCTTGATGACTTTTCTTCCCCAACAGGTTGCTTAGGGCTTTTCAGCTTCCTGACAACTAGTCAACAGGGGAAAGGCTTCCACCACAGCTCCGACTTGATTACTCAGTGATCTGCATCCTAAGCATGCGGAATTTTTATCATTAGGATCTTATTATATAGTTCTGGCGGCAAATAAGGGCCTTGGAAATATCCTTTAATGTTTTGTGGGCATAAGGAGCCTTCCTGGCCAACAACTCACTATAAACCCACTCCTGGCACTGAAATTTTTCTAATAAGAATTTATAGATTCTGGGTACAACATTATCCACCTCCACAGGATACTTCTGCCAAAACTCTCTCTTTTTTTTTTTAACACACACACACACATTGTGGTGGTTTGATTCAGGTATCCCCTATAAACTTAGGTGTTCTGAATGTTGAGTTCCCAGATGATGGAGATTTGAATACTGTCTCCTGGAGGCAGTATATTGTTGGAGGTGGGCTTATGGGTGTTTGGTATACACTCCTGTTCCTGTTGACCATCTGATGTTAACCAGGGGGTGATGTCCACCTTCTTGCTCATGCCACCATTTTCCCCTGTCATCATGGAGATTCCCATTGAGTCTGTAAGTCAAAATAAAGCTTTTTATTTTTCCCACAATCTGCTCTTGGTTGGGTGATTTCTGTGAGTAATGCAAACCTGACTGCAACAGTAATGTTGGTACTGAGGAGTGGTGCCATTTGATGCTATATACCTGACTGTATGGCTTTGGCCTTTGGGAGCTGATTTTCAAGAGGAATGTGGATAAATTTGAAACCTTCCCCTAAGAGACACCTTGCAGTGCTGTAAGTACAGCTTGATGGATTGTCCTGGTCAGAGTTGCAAGACATGAATGCAGTAAGAATGATGGACTGTGAGTTTTGGCTTATGAGGGTGAAGAGGAGCTTTGTCTGGACTGGGCTAGAAGCAGTTTATGTGAGAGGCTTACTGTTATACCTGTGTCCTGAGAACTTGTGCAGGGTTGTGATGTGTAGAAATAAACCTGTGTGTGCAGAGGTTTATGGCACAGAAATAAATCTTTGCACTGGCACCACTGCTTGTTCAGCTGCAATTGTATGACAGATTACAACCACTGAGATTGGGCCAGCTGACCTGCACTGGGGCAACAGCAAGAATGTAGACTCTTTTGAAGGGGTCTGAATGCTCAAAGAGTGCCCTGTTCTTCAAAGTCTGATTTATCCCCCACCCCGGATTAACAAATTGTCACCCTACCTGGTATTGTGGAGTATAAGAAATACAGGAAAGAGAGGGTCATTGAATTTGCAACACAGTCTTGTGTTTTAAAAATGGTCATGGGCAGTGTGAAGCAGGTTTGCTGGATTGCCTGCATGGAGAGCCAATGGAGCTGTGACGATGAACCAACCGTAGGTTACAGTGGAGAACCAGTGGAGATGTTGGGATCACAGGATGACTGCTAAGGAAAACTGCCAGCCCCAGATGAAGTTTTTCAGGACTGTGAGTAGCCTATCTGGAGGCACAGAATTGGAACTCCAGAGACTTTGTTGCTGGTTAGAATTATCAGACTCGGAGACTTGTTATTGACTAGAGTTGTTGGACTTGGAGCTACAGAGTTTGATGTTTTCCCTGTTTAAATATTGTATCGGTTGAATATTTCTTTGCACTTCTTAATGCCATCTTTTGCAGAATGAATTTTTATTTTATGCCATTATGGGTTTGGGGGGAATTTTTGGTATTATGGCTCAGTTAAAATACCTCAGACTATGGGAATTTTTAAACATCATTAGGATTGATAAAAACTATGGGCATTTTTAAAGATCAACTGAATGTATTGCATTTTACATCATGGAAGTTTGGGGCCAGAAGTGGAATGTGGTGATTGGATTCAGGTGTCCCCCATAGGTGATCTGAATGCTGGGTTCCCAGCTGATGGAGATTTGGAAGCTAATACCTTCTGGAGGCAGTGTATTGTTGGAGGCTGCCTTATGGATATCATAGCCAGTGTCTGCTTGCCATTATTTGGCACACTCTACTGTTCCTGTTGTCCATATGATGTTGGTCATGGGGTGATATCCACCATCTGTTCATGCCACCATTTTCCCCTGCCATCATGGAGCTTCCCCTCAAGTCTGTAAGCCAAAATAAACTTTTTTGGGGGGTTGGGGGGTTCCCACAAGTTGCTCTTGGTCTGATGATTTCTGCCAGCAATGTGAAACCGACTACTATATATATATTATTCATAAATCTTAAATCTTGATAACTGTCTTACCACACCCTCCTCTACTCCATCCCCTCTCCTTAAACCATTTCTCCCTCTGCCCCCTCCCTAGTATTCTTTTGCTGTACTTAAATATTTACTATACTCTTCCCCTTAAGCTCTCCCTGCTCTTTCCTCCATCATAGTCCCTTTCTAGCTTCCTGGTCTCCACTATTGACTTTTAGGCCAACTCAAATATAAATCTAAACATATGAAGCTATGATCCATATATTAAAGAGAACATTTGGCATTTGACTTTCTGAGTGTGTTACCTCACCTAAGATTACTCTAAAGTAATCTTTTCCAGATTCATTCATTTCACTACAAATGTCATGACTTCATTTTTAAATATATTTTTTGTTTTGTTTATTTGCAAGGAGATAGAGAGAGGAAGAGGAAGAGGAACAGAATGGGCATGTAAAATCTCCAGCCACTGCAGACAAACTCCAGATGCATGCACCGCTTCATGCATCTGGGTTTATGTGGTTACTAGGGAATTGAACCAGGGTTGTTGAGCTCTGTGCCCTAATTGGTGAGCCATCTCTCCAGCCCCATAAGTTCATTTTCTTACAGCTGATGCCTCATAAGTTTATTCCTCCTACTCTATCAGTATCTTTGTCTGAATGTACTAATATATATTCTTAAGATTAATCATTTTGGATATCCAATATTCATATATGTTCTAGTTTTGAAATTTTTAACTATCACCACTAAATTAATGAAATTTTTTAAGTGTATGCAATTTTTTATAAAATGAACCAGGAAAAATGAAATAAGTTGTTCTTTTTAGCAATTTTTCAGTTTTCAGGTGCAATCACATAATCATAAAATGCTTTAATAAGTTATTGAAATAACTGGGTTTTTGGCAAGAAATTAGGGAAATTGTTTGGTATCAATTACCAAGTTTTAAGTAGATCCGGGAAAGGTTGTGAGTAAAACTAGAACATGATTGTGAGTCTACTGCTTAATTTTCTTATGCCAATTTCCTCTCCTGTTCTTTGTTGGGTGGGTGACACTGTTGAGCAGACTGTGGGGTTTTAAAGAGTTCGGAATGCTCTCCACCTCTCTCTGGTTCTTAACTGAAAGGACAGTGATTTTCCTGGGTGACTGGTCAGCATCTCAGAGCGGGTTAGGCATCTGGAGACTCTTTTCTCCCTCTCCCTTTCTCTCTCTGTCTCTCTCTTTCTTTGGGTCTCTGTCACGGAGATAAAAGTATTTCCTGTGATAGTTAAAAGTCTAAGGAGGTGTGATCTCCAGAGACATTCAGACCTCTCATTTTTAATATCCTACAGGGAATGAGTTATAAGACATTTACACCTAGCATCATAATTCTAGAATTTTCTCATTGCCTCCTGTCAACTCTGTCCACTTGCTTAGAAGAGCACACTATGGCATGGCTAATATTTCTTCTAAGTGGGTTTAATGTCTGCCACAGGTCTCTGTGTCACTTACTTAGCATCATATTCATCAGTACAATTGATACTCTTTTGGTAAACTGTGACATAAGGATCATATTTTTATATCTATACCAAAGCCAGAAGTTTCTGACACTCAGAAATTCCTGTTTAGCTGCCCTGAGGAGGCACCAACTTTCTGTATACTCATTGTAATCACAGCCAATTCTCAAACTTTCTAACATCTTTGGAGATGTGGTGAGTCATTTTAGAAAATCATCAGATGTGTGTCTTTCAGGCAAGGTAGACTTACAGTGTGTGCTCTCCTCCAGTACCAATAGGCAGCACTACTTTGCCTTGTCTGCATCAACTTTTCAACACATACTTTCAGTGATGCTATCTGGAGTGATAGCTGATAGGTACCTTATAAATGATTTGGATACATGGCTTAATCCTTTGAATCCTTTGAATGTTGTAAGAAGAAGGAATGGAAAACTGAGCTATAGGGCATGAAATAAATCAATACATACTCATTATAATGTCCTATTTGTGTCCAGCTGGCCTGGACTTCATAATGGCACAAAACAAGAGGAACTATGTGTCAAACCATTGTTTGATGTGGAAGGAGAGGACCAACACCTTGAGGTGGTCTTCTGACTTCCATGGTGCCTGTGTCTGTAATTTCAACACTCTTTCAGTAATGGTAGATGGAGTCAGGAGAATCCTAAAGCTCACAGTCAGCTAGTCTTGCATTTACAGCAGCAAAACAAGAGAGGCCTACCTCAATCAAGGTGGAATTGGAGGTCTAACTGCAAGGTTGTCCTTTGACCTCCACATGTGTTCAATGACACACACACACACACACACACACACACACACAAAAACAAAAAACAGTTTTCCCTTCAGGTTACTAGGTAAACATGATTATTAATGGTATCCCAGTACCCACTAAGGACATTTTAAGTTTACAAAGAACTAAGATTTATCATCTTCTCATTTTATACACTTAAATAAATTTTTGGAATTGACATTTCTGTGCATACCTGTTTGCAAATTTGAAGGCGATTGACCACATCAAGTACTGTGATTTTGCTTTTCTTGGAATTTTGTTTAATTCAGTGACAGGCTTTAGATATTTATGACCTTAAGTATTGTTTGGTTTTTGTCTCTTCATTGAAACAAATGGTGGTGTCTGTCTAACCAAATCTTTAGTTCAATTGAGACAATTGAGCCAATATCCATATCCATAGCAGAATACAAAACAGTGAAAAAAATCATGACCAGGTGATTGGCCCAAAACAGATGAACCTGAAAAACATTTTTTGAATAGATCAATCAAAGCATAAAAGTCATAGAGGATGATTCTTCATGGGTCCATAATTTATGAATTGAGAGAAAGGTAATATGAGAGAAATTCCTTGGTAAGGATATTTCTTATCCTACTTTGGATGTAAGATTCTTTAAAATGTATTTTACCAGTAACCTCTTGCAACCCATACATTGCATCCTGCTAGTCATAACTCAGCTGTAGAATACCTTTAATACATTATGTTTTCTCTATACTCAGTATCATGGGGGAAAGTGTTCAAAAGTAAAAACGAATAAATGAATACCTTTGTATGGCTTATTCTTTATCTGACTTCATACTTGTAGCTAGATCAGAAGCAAACCATTTCTCTTATCTGCTTAGTGTTAGGTTGGGACAAAATGGAGTCACCAAAGACAGCAGGATGTAACAGACACTAGGAAGTGCATCATCCCCATTCCTCAAGAAACCCACACAGCCATTATCCCTTCCTTGCCTAACAACAGGTCTTGGTTTCCTGCCCCCTTATCTCCCAGGTCACCTGGTCACTGTTCTGGTTTTATATTCTAGCTATTTGAAATGACTAATATAAAGAACAAAGGAGTTCTTTTCCCTTCCTCACCCTCCCCAACTGAAGAGCTCTATATAGGCCACTATCTGTAATCTCAAAGTTGACTGTGCTCCACTCTTGAGAGTCAGTCCTGGCAGTTCATGATTTTCCCAAATAAAAGCTTCCATCTTTGCCTCTGAGTGGTCTCCATGGTCTTGGTCAATTCTGAACCTTAAATCTGGTGCTGTGACTCAGATAGAAAGGCTTCTGGTTGCCCTCTTGGGTGACCAGACCTCCTCTCCCCTGACCAGACCACCATGCTGCCATTTGACCCTCTGAAGGCTTTGGACCATCTCTGCCTGGTACCAGATTTCACATCTACCACAATTTGGCTGGACTCACTCTTCTTCCATTTCCTTCCCTTGGGTAAGTGCTCAGGTTGGCCTGCTCACAGGGTTCAGCCTTCCTCATGGAAGCCATGCCAGCCCAACCCCAGATCTTGGGAAAAATGCACTATCGACACCTTGGGTCTCTCGCTGTCTGATCTACTGTACCCCAAGGGGTACCTTTTGGTTCAATTACCTTCTTGGGACACTCCCTCTCCCTCCCTCCTTTCCCTCTGCCTCCTGAGCTCTCATCTTCCACTGCCAGCCATTTTCACCATTGGGAGCACAGTCACAATCCTTGCCCACTAACAGGCTAAAAATCTGACAGTTGTGACCTGTACAGCTTCTACCCACATTGGAGGTGCAGGCCCTGTTCACCCTGATGGGCCAGGAGGTCATATTGGTGTTCTGTGTAAACCCAGCTTAAGCCCCAGTTTATTTTTCTTTCCTTGTTTTGCTCTTTCCTGTCTCCTTAAGAACTTAAAGCCTCTACAACCCTTGAATGACATCTTATCTTTCTCTGCAATTCTGCTTGTCCACATCCATAAGCTGGACAATGTGTCCAAATACCCTGAAAATGTTACTGTTGATTTCCAAATTCTCACTTATTAAAAAAAATAACTTCTGGACTGGAAAGATGTCTTACTGGTTAAGCACTTGCCTATGAAGCCTAAGGACCCCGGTTCGAGGCTCGATTCCCCAGGACCCACATTAGCCAGATGCACAAGGGGGTGCACACATCTGGAGTTTGTTTGCAGTGGCTGGAGGCCCTGGTGCACCCATTCTCTCTCTGTCTGCCTCTTTCTCTCTCTCTGTCTGTTGCTCTCAAATAAGTAAATAAATAAATGAACAGAAAGTTAAAAAAAAAAAAAAAAAAACTTCTGCCAACATACAGGCAAATGGTCCAAAAAAAAAACATCTTGTTCACTCTGCATGCATGGCCTTCTCTCTGCTCTACCTAGTTTTCTCACCAGGTCCTTCTAGCCACCTCACTCCAACAGCTCCTCTGGCTCCTCCAGCTCCCTCAGCCTTTCCTGACCCCTTGCCTGGTAATAAGCTTTGATTTTAGTCTGTGGAGTTGTAAATAAAATGGAAATTTAAAATGGTAATGCATAACTTCTGAATGAATGAATGTGTGAAGGGGAAATAGTTGTCTAGAGTCTATATAAAATGTGCACGTGAATGTGTGTGTTTGAGTATGTACATGGCTTGCTACCCTAAGGCTACAGAATGATTTCTGCTCTGAGCAGTGTCATTTCATTGTGGAGGATGTTCACCACCAAGCCCACTGTATGAGATGGAATAGCCAATATTTGCTGCTGAGTGTCCCCCAGAAGAAACACTAAAAGTAATTAAAATCATACACAAAAAAAATTACAAGATTCTCCTACCTTTAAAGAGTTGTAAAATGGCAGGATCAGAAAGCAGCCTATGGCACTGAAGGAAGCCCAAAAGTCTCCCTGGAATTCAGGAAGGAAAAAAAGATGGCTCTTTCTTATCTTCCCTGCCTTGCAGAGCCAGGGGGCTGCAAACACTGGGAATCTCAGGATCCTGGCCCCAGCATGATGATGAATGAATGCCAAGTTGGTACAAAGAGATGGGGACTTCTTGTAAGAAATTTGTAACTGTTTTACATTTACTTTATCTTTCTTTGCTTCTATGGATCTACTAACAGACAGTCTCAAGATTTATATTTAAATTTAGAAGTACTTGATACTGAATTTGTAAAACAAAATTCTAAAATTTCTAATAATGTTGAGATCTGCTTTCATATTTTTAAAATGTGTTTCAGGAAAGTTATAAAAAACAAAGTTTGAAAAGCAATATGTTTATTCTGGATAAATAGTATAAGTCAAATCTGGTCTACTCTTTCAAAAAGTTATTTCAAAAAACATTGTAAAAAAAATGGTCGTATTAAAAGTCTTATGGTGTCACTTCTGGTCAAGATTGTGACTGTCTAACAGCACCGCACCTCCCTCAGAAAGAAAGGTACAGCATTAAGGGTTCATTCAGTCTTTTAGGGGAGATCAATCTCTAATAGATCACCAGTGGGAGGGTGCAGAGGGGGAAAAAAGGGAATTGCTGATTCTCTCGCTCATGGGTAGCCCACCTGTCCCCCAGTCCCCCCAAGTAGCTGCCATAGCCATAGTCCCACCTCAGGATATTCCTGGACTTACTGTAGGAAAGGGGACCTAGACCAGTATAGTTCCACTTGTCTAACTGCGCAGGGGTGATCACCTTGCTACCCCCAACCATGCATGACCTCAGGCAGGCTCTACCTGCTGGCCCACTTGAGCTCAGACTTGATTCGTCAATCTGCTCACTTCATGTGCATTGCCATCCACCCATGGAAGCTTAGCCTGCTCTGCCCATTTGCCAGCTTACTGTTCTGGCCACCTGCCCATCCACATGCGAGCTCAGGCCCATTCCACCTGCTCACAAAAGCTCAGGCTCATTCTGCCTATCCACCCATGCCATCTCAGGCCCAATTTCCCCTGTGCCACACTGGCTGCCTGCCCATCTGCCCACCACCAATGTCCCACAGTGCACAAGCTCAGTCTGCTTTGGCATCCCACCATGCGAGAGCTCAGGCTGATCCATGCACCCACATGTTAGCTCAGGACTACTCTGCCCATCTGCTTGCCCACCTGCTAGCTCAGGCCAGCTCCCCCAAGAGGGACCACTTCCTCTACCCATCAAGACCACAGTCCTAGTCTCCCTGCCCATACACAATGATGGGCAGACCACAGTGCAATAGAAATAACATAAAAAAAAAAACAATTGCAAGTAAATTCACAACTGCACCACAATTCATAAAATATCTATAGAACATTCCATCCCAAATCCACAGACTACACATTCTTCTCAGCAGCCCATGGAACATTCTACAAAATAGATCATATACTGGGTCCCAAAGCCTGCCTCCATATATTTAGGAAGACTGATATAATTCCCTGCATGATACCAGATCACAATGCTGTATTGCTAGAAATTAACAACAAAAGACCCACCAACAATCCCATAATTAAATGAAAAAATGAAATTGTGAAATTTCTAGAAATGAATAATGATGAGAACACATCGTACCAAAACTTATGGAACACAATCAAAGAGGTCCTCAGGGGAAAATTCATAGTACTAAATGCCTTCATAACAAAGACAGAAAGATCCCAAATTAATAACCTAACCACCCACCTAAAGGCACTGGAAAAGTAAGAAGAATCCAACCCAAAAAGCTCCAGATGGAAAGAAATAACTAAGATCACAGCAGCAATTAATGAATTGGAAACTAAGAAAACAATTAAGAAAATTGACAAAACAAAGAGCTGATACTTTGAAAAAATAAACAAGATTGACAAACCCCTGGCCAATTTGATCAAGGAGAAAAAAAAAAGAGAGATGCTTCAAATTAACAAAATTCAAAATGAAAAAGGAGAGATCACAACAGACATAAATGAAACTGGGAGAATCATCAGGACCTATTTCAAAAAACTCTACTCCACAAAACTGGATAATATGGAGGAAATGGTAGTGAGCTCTATTTGCTGACAACATGATTCTATACAGAAGATACCCAAGAGACTCCTTCCCAAAGCTCCTGAAGGTGATTAACTCCTTTAGGAAAGTAGCAGAAGACAAAATCAATGCAAAAAAAAAAAAAAAATCAGTAGCCTTTCTATATGCAAATGACAAAGATACAGAGAAAAAAATAAGGGACATGGTCCCATTTTCAATAGCAACAAGAACAATAAAGTACCTTGGAATAACTTTAACCAAGGAGGTGAAAGATCTATACAATGAAAACACATAAAAAAGGAATTGAGGAGGACTTGAGAAAACGGAAAGACCTCCCATGCTCCTGGATAGGCAGAATTAACATTGCAAAGATGGCAATCCTACCAAAGACAATATACAGATTTCATGCAATTCCAATTAAAATCCCAACATTGTTCTTCACAGAGATAGAAAAAAATGATCTCAAAGTTCATATGGAAAGGTAAAAGGCTTCGGATATCCGAGCATATCCTCAGCAAAAGAAATATCTCTGGAGGAATCACCATACCTGACTGAAAGCTATATTACAAAGCCATAGTAATAAAATAAAAAAAAAACAGCATGGTACTGGCATAAAAACAGAGTTCAGACCAATGGAATAGAATTGAGGACCCAGACTTTGGGTCAAGCAACTACAGCTGCTGGGTCATTATATTCCATCATGGTAGTAGAAAGAAATACCTTGCTGTTAGTACTTCTACCTTCATTTTTGACCATCATTTTACAATTTCCAGCTGTTCTCATTTACAGCCCTTTCAGATGTGAGTTTGTAAGCAGGTGAGAAGCAAATCTAGAATTAGTCCATGAACAAATAGCAAGGCTATTGTTATATAATCATGAGAGAAGAATAGAAACCTTTTCTTTCGGGAATAAGAGGAACAACCATTTGACACAGAGAGAAAGGTGACTGTCAGTTGATAGGCACCCTAAATATTAGGCCAGGCAAGGGCCAGTTACCTGGATGTCCAGTCAAGGGCCAATTTCCTGGATGTCAGTTGTCCCACTGGCCTATATAAACATTGCTTGTTTCATTTGTGTCAGCTCATTGAGGGAAAGTAGACTCTCAGCCAACATTATCCCAGAAGGGAATACTCAAGGATTTTTAAAAACAATGGGGAGACAGACAAGTAGGTGATAGAGGAAATACTTGGAACATTGCCTCCAGGAAATTTGAATATAATGCTCTATATAAAAGTAAATTAAGAGCTTTTGATGGCCAAGGACTAGTGGGAGTTTCTCACTGGAGAACACAACCCTCATCTTCGTAGTATTCTGACCTGGTTCCCAGGACCAGCTATGAGTTCCTTTACAATGAGCAGGTCTTTCATCCAATCATAGAGCAATTGCTGAGTGCCACCTAAGCTGAGTGCCACTTTTGTGCAGGTGTATACATCTTGTCTGGCCTGTTGATTTCATCTCTAGTAGGATCCCCTGCTTATTCACAATGTTGGTGACCATTTTCCCCCAGCAGCTCATGTATAACGTTTAGCACTATGAGGTCTATATAAAGGTGCTAGCTTCCTTCCAAATCCTAGCATGATCTTTTGATGTCTGTGCCAACAGCAAGGGGTGTCTTCAGCAATAGTCTTACTTTTTAACTCTGAAGGATAATGAAGTTCAGTTTGTACTCCTAATCAGAAGATCATTGTAGCCCCCCGCCACCCTGGAGAAAGATATTAAGGGGGCATTCATACTTCATAACATTTTTTCTCTTGCCACTACTATGGCTGAGAGAAGAGTAGGATTGTGAAAGTGAAGACATATGTTTTTTAATTTTTTGTTTATATTTATTTATTTATTTATTTCAGAGAAGAGAGAGAGAGAGAGGCAGATAGATAGAGAGAGAATGGGTGCACCAGGGCCTCCAGCCACTGCAAACGAACTCCAGACTCATGCACCCCCCTGTGCATCTGGCTTATATGGGTCCTGGGGAATTGAGCCTCGAACAGAGGTCCTTAGGCTTCACAGGCAAGCGCTTAACCACTAAGCCATCACCCCAGCCCTGAAGACATATTTTAAAAACACTAATTTAACTTTGGTTTTCTGCAAAATTCCTTGAGGCAAATAAAGTTTATATATTATTTTTGGTTTATTTTTAGTGGCTATGATTCTAGAGTAGCAGTTTTAATTAACAAATATGAAGTGAGTTGAATAAGTTTAAGAGAAAAACACATGACTTTTGTTCCATTGTCCAAAAAAAGTAGGTTTCCACATGACTTATTTATATCCTCTTAGATTTTGATTAGTACTCCCTCCACCTTTCCTTACTCAAGTCTCTTCCCCTGACCTCACTTAGAACTTTTCATCCCCATTAATCTGTTCTTCTACTTACATATATACAATACCATCGTATTAGGTCCCCCCTCCTTCCCATTCTATTCCCTTTATATCTCATTTCTAGCTTCAGTGCCAGGGATGGGATACCTTCCAATGAGTTGTGGGCCAGGGAGATCTCTGATGCCCCCCCCACACACACACCAAAACATTACAGGCCATTGCCAAGGTCCTTGGTTTCCCACCAGGAATAGATGATAAGACCCTATTTCTGAAGACTCCACATACTTGGGCTGTAAGCTCACTGAGAAACCCTGGTGGAGCTGAGCTGAAAACCTCCTCCATGTAGACCAGCTGACAGAAAGCTGGAAAAAGCCATGCTACACGGAGTTCAATGGGAGAGAGAGAAATCACCAGTGAAGATACCCAAAAGTGGACACTGCAAGCCTTATATTTGGCCAGCCAGGCCAAATGAGCCAACGGGTGCAAAGTGGCATGTCTGTTATGGGGGATTAATTTAAACCTCACAGTAATAACCTTAAATACTAATTGTCTTAGCTTGCCCATAAAGACACAGGTTATCAGGATGGATCAAAAAACTGGACCATTCTATATGCTGCCTTCAAGAAAACTACTTCACCACTCAAGATAGACACCCCATTGGGAAGAAAGGTTGCAAAATTATATTCCAAGAAAATGGAAATAAAAATATAGTGGGTGTTGCTATATTAATATCTGATAAAATAGAGTTCAAACCAAAAGTAATCAAAAATGATAAAGAAGGCCACTTCTTACTCATCAAGGGAATGATCCAACATGAGCACATCCCAATATATATATATATATATATATATATAGTTTATAACACAAATTCTTCTCAATAATAAAGCAGAAATAAAGAAATAAACACAGAACCCATAGCTGAAGCTGGCAAATAAGTCAGAATCATATCCAAAAAATACTGAAAGAATAACTTTCGCTGCAGACCTGAAGCCGTCAGCGCTGGGGGCTTCTGGGAAACAGCTCCTGAACGGCGTCTCCGCTTCCGCCGTGGACAGCGAGGCTGCTGCGGTCCCCGAGCCCGAGGATGTCTGCACAGTCAGGGGAAGAAGATTCAATACTTATCATCCCAAACCCTGATGAAGAGGAAAAGGTTCTGAGAGTGAAGTTGGAGGAGGATCCTGATGGTGAAGAGGGGTCGAGCATCACCTGGAACCATCTCCCTGACCCAGAAGTTTTTCGACAGCGATTCCGGCAGTTTGGATACCAGGATTCTCCAGGGCCCCGTGAAGCAGTGAGCCAGCTCCGAGAACTTTGTCGCCTGTGGCTCAGGCCAGAGACACACACAAAGGAACAGATCCTGGAGCTGGTAGTGCTGGAGCAGTTTGTTGCTATCCTCCCCAAGGAGCTGCAGACTTGGGTTCGAGAACATCATCCGGAGAATGGAGAGGAAGCTGTGACTGTGTTAGAGGACTTGGAGAGTGAGCTGGACGACCCTGGACAGCCGGTTTCTCTCCACCGGCGAAAACGGGAAGTACTGGTAGAGGAGATCGTGTCTCAAGAAGAAGTTCAGGGGTTACCAAGCTCTGAGCTTGATGCTGTGGAGAACCAGCTCAAGTGGGCATCCTGGGAGCTGCATTCCCTAAGGCACTGTGATGATGATGCTAGGACTGGAAATGGAGCACTGGCTCCAAAGCAGGAGGTTGCTTCAGCAGCAGAGTCTCATGAAGTCCCTGGCACTCTAAATATAGGTGTTCCTCAAATTTTTAAATATGGAGAAACATGCTTCCCCAAGGGAAGGTTTGAAAGAAAGAGAAATCCCTCTCGAAAGAAACAGCATATATGTGATGAGTGTGGAAAGCACTTCAGTCAGGGCTCAGCCCTTATTCTTCATCAACGAATCCACAGTGGAGAGAAACCTTATGGTTGTGTTGAGTGTGGGAAAGCATTCAGCAGAAGTTCCATCCTTGTGCAACACCAGAGAGTCCATACTGGAGAAAAACCTTACAAATGTCTCAAATGTGGGAAAGCCTTTAGCCAGAATTCTGGGCTAATTAACCATCAGAGAATCCATACTGGAGAGAAACCTTATGAATGTGTTCAATGTGGAAAGTCCTATAGTCAAAGCTCAAATCTCTTTAGACATCAGAGAAGACACAATGCAGAAAAACTTCTGAATGTTGTGAAGGTTTAAGAAATTACAAACAATAAAAATCAGCACTCAGGTTTTTTTTCTTCAGAGATGAAGACAATTAAAAACATGAAGTGATAAGTTTTTTCCCTATTTACTGTCAGAAAATCCACTGGGAATTGTTTTAAAAAAATCACTCAACATTATTATTTTATCTTGAATTGTTGTTATACCTGCAGAGAAGCTGAAATTTTAATCTTAATTCAGGTGTTAATGCCTAAATTGTTCATGTGATGTTTATATTCTTTTTTTCCCCCCCAAGTGATGAACTACCTGATTCTTTGTCCCTTTCTTAAGTTTTTGTTTCTAGACAGATAACTTTATTTCTGTGTTGATCATTGACATGTTGTTTGTAAGGATACATTCCTTTCTACTTTAAAAGGCAACATAGGAACCATAAAGTCTGAAAATCTATCTTCAATCATTTCGAAACCATCCTTTGAAAATTCTACTTTTTTGCTTTTATTCAATTTGGATATATATTTGAAAAAATAGGAGATAAAGGATGACTAAAATCCTCAAAAGAAAATAAGCCTTAAGATCTCAGATAAGTGATGGTGATAAAACTTCAGAAAGTAAAAGGGACATGTAGATGGGGGAAGGCATACAAATATTTTGCTTTAAGTGTTGAAACAAATCTGTTTTAAGTGCAGTCATCCTGCAGGGAAAGTCAAAAACTGCTCATTCTAGCTAATCCAGGGGCACCTTCGTAGTCTTTGTGTTCGTGTACTAGTGAAATAGAGACAGTGTAAACAGTAGGCCACTGTGAAAGCAAAGGTCAAAGCAACACTAAGGAACAGCTTGTAGAGAGTGGCAGTGTTGAGGCAAATGTACAGTTAAGGTAATGGTCTTGGCTTTTAGAAAAAGACATGTCTAACTCTTTCTTTTGCCTTCATTCTTGTTAAGGATAATATTTCCTGACAGGTGGACAACAAATAATTAGGTTTTCTATTTTTATTCCTTTGGTACAAAAGGGGTGAACACCAGGCTAAAACAGCCTTGCATTTGTTATTCACATCTTCTACCAACAAGGCACTGTGCTAGGTACTGTAATCCTACTGTGAGTATGTGATTTCTCCCACTGTAGGGGGGTGGCGGTGGTACAAAGCTGTCTCATGTAGTTAGCCTCTTTCCCCATCAGCGTTCCTAGGTCACCTCTGAGGCTCCCAGAGCTGTAGTTCACTTACCAGTGTGTTGTTTGTGGCAGGAGGACTCAGCTGAAAGAGCCAGCCAGCTCTGCAGTATTCTTCAGAGGTGAGTTCAAGATAACACTTTCACAGTTAGAAGGTTTATGAATCTTCAAAAAAAAAATTCTAGTAGCATTGAGGTTGTACCTACATTTAAGTCAAATGGACTATTCTACTTTAAAAATAAACAACTAGGCTGTTAACAACTAGACTATTAACTATCAGAGTTGATTGAACTTTTTTTTAAATTTTCAGTCTTAACACATTTTTTAAAATGTATTAAAGTAATACATTGTAGTAGTAGGATTATAAACTCCTTAGCTGAGAATCCCAAGTACTGTGGTTCTATTGTTCCGGAACTTAAAACATTGACTGAAAAAAAGTTTTATTCATGATGTGCATTGCTATATGGAAATGATCCATGTTTATATATTTCATCATTCTAGAAGTTTCAATTCTATCTGGTGCTTGGATTAAATTTTAAAATGGAAGTTGAGATTTACATGAGCCTGTTAAGAAAACTAATAAGTGCAAGGCCAACAGGTGAAGCAAGGCGGAATGAGGCTTGTTTATAGATTTTCTGATAACAATTATAAGAAATGTGTTTTATAGATTAAGATTTATCAAAGTATAAATATGTAGTACTGATAATGTATTTTAAGTTATACAAGAAAATGTAGGAACTTTTATTTGGGTCTTTTTCTTCTGTGGCTGAGAGGAAACGATGTCCAATAAAGCTATAAAGTCCTCTATACTAAGAAAAATGATCTGCACGTGCTTGGCTTATTTATTTATGGCTGGCTTCTTTCCAAGTAGGTTTTGAGGTGGCACATTTGGAAGACTGCTGAAATGACAGAATTCTTGTTATCAGAGTAGGTAAGAGGGGAGTCAACTCTCAAAAGCTGGAATTTCACACTTTTATTTTACGTCTTTCCTTCGATTTTACCTGTGTATCTGTTGGGGAAGGAAGCCAAGGCGAGGATCTGTGGGAAAGGACTGGGTAAACAGTCCAGATGGTGGTGCACAGGAAAAGCAATCACTGGGTTGTAGTATACTCACCATCTCTAGTTTTGCTTAAGTCCCCACTAGACGAATTGGTTCACAGTAACTGTTTAGTTTATGACTTCATGCAAGCATTTATCTATACTCACTCAGATCATAGTAATTTGGGTGTGCCTAGTCTCTGATGAAGTAGACATGTGTAAGAGAACTTACATTTGGTTAACAAATGACCAGTTGTGTTAGGGCATACACACTGCTGGTAAACCTGATATTAAGTTTTCTTTTGCTTTTATTTTATTTTATTTTATTATTTTTTTAGTGCTTTATTCTCCACATTCATACCCAGTTGACATTTGATCATTTAGCAGTGTGTCTTAGGTATGTCTAAGCTGCTGGGAGGGTTACATGTTGTGAAATGATTGACACACAGACCTGGTTCTGTGGACTCCAAGGCCACATATGTTTTCACTAAGGAATGAGTGATGGCTTCACAATCTTGGTGGATAAATAGTATGTTATTGAATATGCTCATTTGAATGTTTCACAGTGCAGACATGATTCCTTTGGTAGCCTTCCTGGAGATGGTGAAAGTTCATACATTGTCCTTTCAAATTTGGATGAAGACATGTGAGCACAGTATTAACAGGTAGCTGACTATTGGGGTTGTGTACAGGCACTAGTTGAAGTGCTTTGCCATGGATTAAGTCATCTGAAGTAAATACATATATCCATTGTACACATACTATACTGAGATGTGGCCTTCTCTCCAAAACTGATGTAGACATATTATAGCTTCAGAGTATTCCATACCATGAATGTACTCTTAATTCATTTAACCAACCTCATATTGATAGATTATTAGATTCTTCATAAATACAGGTATGGTTAAAATCCCCATGCATAAAATTTTGTTACTTGTGTGGGTATTGCTATAATACAAATAGCTGGAAATGGATTTATTGGGTTAGAGAATACGCACTTGACATTTTTGGGAATTACCATTACAAAAAAATACCAATTCATGACTCCCATCAATAGTAAGAATGCTTGTTTGCTTATATTCCATCAGTACTGCATCCTATTTTGCCTACCTGATAGCCCAGATGTTTATCTTTTTGTTGTACCTTTGACTATTAGTGAGAGCAACCATTTTTTCTTATTGTCCATTTTTATGTCCTGATGTGACTGACTTTTGCCCATTTCTCCTTTTCTTAGACCATATAATAAATGTCTTCCCATTCTACAAAATTTAAATGACAAATGTAAGAGTTGAGATCACTTTTTTCCAGTTTCTAATCACATCTACTTTCCACTTGAGTGCACATCCTTCTAGTGCCCTTTTACATTTCCATTTAAGTGGTTTTCATACTATAGTCATTAAAATTCTTTAGTGGTGGAATGGGGTTAAATACTATGAAAATACTGTTACATATGCCCCCCCTTTTTTGCTATTACATTGCCAAAGTACATCTCGTTCAGGTGTCTTTGTGCATGTGTGAATATGTAGGTCGGGCCTAAGGTAGATTGGTCTGTTGAAAGTTTACTGTCTGATAGACCCAACTGTCTTCTCATGATTTCTAGTATACATTGTCAACAACTGTATAGAATGTCTTCATTTCCTACATAGCCTTCCCTATACTTGATAGTCAGTTTGTTGGACAAAAGAAGGGGTAAGAAAAACATAAACAACTTTCCTTATTTTGCATTTCCTTCATAGTGAAGTTGGAGCTATTTTTGTGTTTGTTGGTTGTTCATAATTTTATCATGGATTTCTTGTTCATGTCTTTACTTGCCTTTCTACTGAATTACCTGTAGATATCTGTTGTTTTTGTTTGTTCAGCATCTTCACCCATCTTTTAGTAACAGAACCCTTATTTATTGTGATGAACCCATTCCATGTGGCTTAGGTGAGCACATGACTAGGCTTGGTGTCCTGAGTCCCATGGCTCCTGAGCCTCAGCAGTTAAAGAATGGGTATTTAAACAAGGCTAAAGAAAGCCCTCAGCATGTCTGCTGGAACTTCTCGAAAGAAGGCTTTATGGAGATCCCAGAAACCAAGGACAATGTCAGCCTGCACTTGCACCATATGGAGAAAATACTTGAGGAGAGCCTCAGAGGCTAGCAGAAATGGAGAAGCAAACAGTTCTGATTGTATTTTTCTGGTGGCCCTAGATCCAGCTGTGCCTAAAGCCTTCCCTACCTCTGGACTTGAAAGTTTTGTGAGCCAATAAAGTCCTTTTTCTTGTTTAAGATCATTGGATTTGGTTTCTGTCCTGATTAATATAGGCTGTTTGTATTTTTTTAATGATTTGTAGAAAACCTTTGTAATGTTAAATTCTAGACTTCTACTTCATGCATTATCTAAGTTAATAAAATGAGCTTGGCCTTCCATGAAAAAAAAAAAAAAAAAGAATAACTTTCCATGAGAAAAAGCCAACTCTATGGATATCCAGCTATTCTCCATTATCAAGCTCTCACCTATTGTGGGCTACAAGAGCGCTTATTAAATTCTCTCTAAACTAATAGTGGTTATCCCATTTATCCAGTGTTGACTACTCTCCATTGGAGAATCTGCTTCTATTTTTCAGATGGATGCAGAACCTGAAGAGAAAATCAGCACATTACACCTCACAAAGGCCTCAGCTGAAACCATAGAGTAAGTGGAGAAATGAGCAACAGTGTTGCTTTCTTGGTGAACCTGGTATCAGAACAAGGGTGAAGGACATAGACACAGAGAACACTCAATTCCTGCCAAACCAGAGATCAAGAGACACAGAGGATCCCAAGACCTCATCACTGAAGTAGACCTGAAACGAATGCAACATGGCTCAAGGAAATTCACAAAAGAGGGGGTGGAACAATTGCTAGAGTCACAACTTTGTAAATTATGTACAAAGACATTGCCTCTTCCCCATAACTGATGAATACCCCTAAAATGCATGACCCACATTGGTATCCCCACTGAGGAGGGTCCCTTCAGAGGGGGGAGGAGGATAAGGATGGTACCAACCTGTGCTGCTTACACACTGAGTATATACGACTATGCTCATAACTAATAAAGCAAAAAAAACAGAAATAAACACCAACACCAACCTACTCAGAGACGTCAATGCTCCACTATTATCAATAGACAGATCACCTAAGCAGAAAATAAACAGGGAGAAAATAGAGCTCAACATCATAGATCAACTAGACATAATGGATATCTACAGAACTTTCCACCACAACTCTACAGAATACACACTATTCTCAGCAGCCCACAGAACCTTTGTCAAAATTGACAACATACTTAGTGGGCACTGACCTGTAACTCCCAGGACCAGCATGGGGCTATCATCCACAATGAGCTTTAGATCAGAGAGACCTACAAGGTTTCGTAAAAGACAGACAGATTTCAGTCAGAGTACTTGATGACCCACCAAAGGTTAGTGGTAAGACCCTACTGCTGAAGACGCCTTATGTGGTTGACATGCAAAATAGAATGGCATGGCTGGAAGTTGTAAGACAGTCAGACCCCACACAGTCAGCACGTCTAGTGTGGGAAGGTGCTACATGGGTGACTGGGGGAGAATGACCAATATCTGTCCTAGCAACTCATGGTCTAACCTACTTAGCAGCAAATAACTTGTTGTGAAACCCACACAAGTGCAATGGTGGCACACAGCCATGGTGGGGAACCAACTGCTCTTGATTTGGCTAACTGATCCCCTCAGTGGTACAGTACCCATATCTCGAGCTGGGAAACAAGTCAGAACCATATCCAAACATAAGCCCACTTGCCAATATCAAGATACCATCAATCTTGGGCTACAGGAGGGCCTACACAACAACCAAACTCAGAGTAGGCACAAAAAACATCAAAGTCCATGAAAACATCAACCCACATTTACAATCACAATACGGCAGAGATCAAATCAAATCTCACAGTCATTACCCTAAATATTAATGGCATTAATTCACCCATCAAGAGATACAAGCTAACAGGATGGATCAAAAATTAGACCCCTCAATCTGTTGCCTTCAAGAAACCCACCTCACCACTAAATACAGACACCTCCTCAGGGTGAAAGGGTGGAAAACAATATTCCAAGCAAATGGGAATAAGAAACACACAGGCATATTAGACTTCAAACCAAAAATAATCAAAAAAGACAAGGAAGGCAACTTCCTACTTATCAAGGGAACGATCCATCCAGAGAATATTACAGTCATAAATCTGTATGCACCAAACAGAGCGGCACCACAGCAGATAAAACAAAACCTACTTGACAATAAAACAGAAATAACCACCAACATCATCATAGCTGGGGACTTCAATACACCAATATCAGTAATAGATCATCCAAACAGAAACTCGACAGGGAAGTAAGAGAGCTGAACAAAGCCATACATCACTTAGACGTAACGGACATCTACAGAACTTTCCATCCCAAGTCTACAGACTACACATTCTTCTCAGCAGCCCATGGAACATTCTCTAAAATAGACCATATACTGGGTAACAAAGACTGCCTCCACATATTTAGAAAGATTGACATAATTTCCTGCATGATATCAGATAACAAGGCTATATTGCTAGAAATCAAAAACAAAAGACCCACCAAGATTCCCAATGGCACCTGGAAACTGAACAGCACACTTTTAAACAATAAATGGATAGTGGATGAAATAAAAAAAATTAAATTGCAAAATTTCTGGAATTGAATGACAATGAGAACACATCGTACCAAAACCTATGGGACACAATGAAGGCGGTCCTCAGGGGAAAATTCATAGCACTCAATGCCTTCACAAAAAAGACAGAAAGGTCCCAAATCAATAACCTAACCATCCACCGAAAGGCACTGGAAAAACAAGAAAAATCCAACCCAAAGAGCTCCAGAAGGAAAGAATCAAAATCAGAGCAGAAATCAATGAATTGGAAACCAAGGAAACAATTAAAACAATTGACAAAAAAAGAGCTGCTTCCTTGAAAAAATAAACAAGATTGACAAACCCCTGGCCAATCTGATCAAGCAAAAAGTGGAGAAGCCTCAAATTAACAAAATTCAAAATGAAAAAGGAGAGATCACAACAGACATAAGTGAAATTGGGAGAATCATCAGGACTTATTTCAAAAACCTCTACTCCACAAAACTGGATAATGTGGAGGAGATGGATAAATTCCTGGACACATACCAACTACCAAAGCTAAACTCAGAGCACATTAATCACCTCAATCAACCCATCACACTCACGGAGATTGAAAAAGTAACAAAAAGGCTCCCCAAAAAGAAGAATCCAGGGCCAGATGGATTCTCAGCTGAATTCTATCAAACCTTCATGGAAGAACTCAAACCAATCTTCCTCAAACTGTGCCACACAATTGGTGAACAGGGAAAGCTACCCAACTCCTTTTATGAAGCTAGTACCACCGTAATTCCAAAACCAGGCAGAGATGCCACAAGAAAAGAAAACTACCGGCCTATTTCCCTGATGAATTTAGATGCAAATATCCTGAACAAAATCCTCTCAAACCTAATCCAACAACACATCAAAAGCATTATCCACCTTAACCAAGTGGGATTCATTCCAGGAACACAGGGATGGTTCAACATACAGAAATCTGTCAATGTAATACACCACATAAACAAGGTTAAACATAACCACATGATCATTCTGATAGATGCAGAAAAGGCCTTTGACAAGATTCAAAATCACTTCATGTTCAAAACATTGGAGAGAATTGGCATGGTTGGTTCATATCTTTTTTTTTTCTTTTTTACTTTTATTATATATGGACATATTTTGTTTTTGTTTTTGTTTTTTTAAATTTTATTGAAATTTATTTTCTTTTTTTTTTGTTAGTCAGTTCTGTATTCAGCAAATACAGTCAGTGTGGTACCATTATTAGGCTCATCCGTGACCTACTCCCTACCCCCTCCCCTTGGCCCCTCCTTGTTGAGGTATATGGGTCTTGCATTGTGGAGTTAGCCCACAGTTATGGGTAAGCTAAATGTCTCTGTATATCATGACCCAACATGTGACTCTGACATTCATTCCGCCCCCTCTTCCGCAAAATTTCCCTGAGCCATGTTGGGTTCATTTTTGGTCTGCTTCAGTCATGAGGTGTTGGGGGCCTCTGAGGCTCTGGCTCTCTGATTTGGTGGGAGTTGATTTTTCTCTGTGCTGATCTCCTTCCCCCTTGTGCTGGTCCGGTTCATCAGGAAAACAGCACCCTTGCTTGTTTCTCCAATTTTTCTTAGTTTCAGCCGGGGCCCTTTTGAGGTATGATGGGGTGGCTCTCTCCTTAGGATCTACATCTATCTGAAAAAGAAAAGCAGATTCTCCAACGGAGAGTAAGTTAGCACCAGGACAAATGAGATAACCCTTACTATTTTTTTTAACAGAGAATTTAATAGGTGTAGGCCCTCTTGTAGCCCACAATTAATGGTAGCTTGATATTGGAGAGTGGGCTTATGTTTGGATATGGTTCTCACTTGTTTCCCAGCTCCAGCTGTGGGTCCCATACCAGTGAGGAGATCAGTTGGCCAAATTAAGAGCAGTTGGTTCCCCACCATGGCTGTGTGCCACCACTGCACTTGTGTGGGCATCACAAGAAGTTATTTGCTGCTAAGTAGGTTAGACCATGCGTTGCTTCAATAGATATTGGTCAATTTCCCCCAGTCGCCCATGTAGCACCTTCTGGCACTAGACGCGCTGACTGGGGACTGACTCACATCCAACTTCCAGCCATGCCATTCTAATTTGCATGTCAACCACATGAGGTGTCTTCAGCAGTAGGGTCTTACCACTAACCATTGGTGGGTCATCAAGTACTCTGACAGAAATCTGTCTGTCTTTTAGGAAACCTTGTAGGTCTCTCTGATCAAAAGCTCATTGTGTATGATAGCCCCATGCTGGATCTGGGAGTTACAGGTCAGTGCCCACTAAGAAAATGAGGAATAAGATAACTAATATACAAGAGTTAGAGATAAGAGAGAGAGAGACAGGGAGCGGGGAAGTGAGGGAGGGAAGATGTAGGAGATTAAGGTTAGTCTTAATCTTACCCTCTCCAGTGTCTTGTGGTTCAGGTGTTCCCTGTAAGGGCCTGGTGAAGGATCAGCCATTTGGTCTGTCTTTTAGTAAGTAGAAGATTATGGTACCATTGCCATTTGGGTCTAGATTTGTGTTTCCCACACCTTTGATGCCCTCCCCTCCCTCCCTTCCATCCTAGTGTCTAATCTAGGAGATGCTTGCTGGGTATGTAAGGTATCTTCGGTATATTCAGGTTAGGTGCTGTAGATGAGTGAGACTATGTGGCGATTTTTTTTCTGTGATTGGGTAAGTTCACTGAGAATGATCTGTTCCAGGTTCAACAATTTTTCCTCAAATTTCATTGTGTCATTTTTTCCTACTGCTGTATAGAATTCCATTGTGTAGATATACCACACCTTAGTTATCCATTCTTCTAGTGATGGACATCTGGGTTGATTCAGGCTCTTAGCTATTACAAATTGAGCTGCTATAAACATGGTTGAGCAAATCTCTTTAGTCTGTGGTTTGAAGGTTTTAGGGTAGATGCCCAGTAAGGGAGTAACTGGGTCTGTTGGTATGTCTATACTCAGCTTTTTCAAAAGTCTCCATATAGCTTTCCAAAGTGGTTGTACCATCCTACATTCCCACCAACAGTGGATGAGTGTTCCTACTTCTCCACATCCTCGCCAGCATTTATTTTTATTTGATTTTTTGATGCTTGCTATCCTTATTGGGGTAAGGTGGAATCTCATACTTGTTTTAATTTGCATTTCTCTGATGATTAGGGATGCTGAACATTTTCTTAAGTGTATGTTTGCCATTTCTATTTCTTCCTCTGTGAACGGCCTGTTCAGCTCTTTGCCCCATTTTGTGAGTGGGGTGTTTGACTTCTTACTGTTTAGATTTTTGAGTTCTTTGTAGATTCAAGAGATTAGTCCTCTATCAGTTGGATAACCCACAAATATTTTCTCCCATTCTGTGGGTAATCTATTGGCTTTGCTTATTGTATGCTTGTCTTTAAAGAAACTCTTCAGCTTCATGTGGTCCCATTGGTTGAGTGACGGTTTAAGTTCATGAGCTACTGGGGTTTTGTTCAGGAAGTCTTTTTCCATTCCTATATCATGGAATGTACTTCCTAAATTTTCTTCCAGTAGGATTCGAGTTTCTGGTCTTATATTGAGATCTTTGATCCATTTGGACTTGAGTGTTGTGCATGGTGAAATGTGTGGGTCAAGTTTCAATTTCCTGCAATGGTTATCCAGTTTGTCCAGCACCATTTGTTGAAGATGCTGTCTTTTTTCCAGCCTATATTTTTTGGGCCTTTATCGAATATCAAGTAGCTATAGTTGCTTGACCCAAAGTCCGGGTCCTCGAGTCTATTCCATTGATCTATAGTCCTGTTTTAATGCCAGTACCATGCTGTTTTTATTACTATGGCTTTGTAATATAGCTTTAGATCAGGAATGGTGATGCCTCCAGAGGTATTTCTTTTGCTGAGGATATGTTTGGAAATGCGAGGCCTTCTGCCTTTCCATATGAAATTTGAGATCATTTTTTCTATCTCTGTGAAGAACACTGTAGGGATTTTAATTGGTATTGCATTAAATCTGTAAATTGCCTTTCGTAGGATTGTCTTCCTCACAATGTTAATTCTGCCTATCCAGGAATATGGGAGGTCTTTCCATTTTCTCAAGTCCGCCTCAATTTCTTTTTTGAGTGTTTTTATGTTTTCATTGTATAGATCTTTCACTTCCTTGGTTAACGTTACTCCAAGGTATTTTATTTTTTTTGTTGCAATTGAAAATGGGACTATGTCCCTTATTTCTTTTTCTGTATCTTTGTCCTTTGCATAAAGGAAGGCTACTGATTTTTGTGCATTGATTTTATATCCTGCTACTTTGCTATAGGAGTTAATCACCTTCAGGAGTTTTGGGATGGAGTCTCTCAGGTCTCTTACATATATAATCATGTCATCAGCAAATAAAGCTAACTTAACTTCCTCCTTTCCAAATTGTATCCCTTTTATTTCCTTCTCCTGTCTTATTGCTTGAGCTAGGACTTCCAGTACTATATTGAAAAGCAGAGGTGAGAGTGGACAACCCTGTCTTGTTCCTGACCTTAATGGGAATTCCTCCAGTCTCTCTCCATTAAGTATTATTTGGGCCTTCGGAGCTTCAGTATATTGCCTTTATTAGGTTAAGATATGAACCAACCATGCCAACTCTCTCCAATTTTTTGAACATGAAGTGGTGTTGAATCTTGTCAAAGGCCTTTTCTGCATCTATCGAAATGATCATGTGGTTTTTATGTTTAACCTTGTTTATGTGGTGTATTACATTGACAGATTTCCGTATGTTGCACCACCCCTGTGTTCGTGGAATGAATCCCCCTTGGTCAAGGAGGATAATGGTTTTGATGTGTTGTTGGATTCGGTTTGCAAGGATTTTGTTTAGGATCTTTGCATCTAAATTCATCAGGGAAATAGGCCGGTAGTTTTCTTTTCTTGTGGCCTCTCTGCCTGTTTTTGGAATTAGGGTGATACTAGCTTCATAAAAGGAGTTGGGTAGCTTTCCCTGTTCACCAATTGTGTGGCACAGTTTGAGGAAGATTGGTTTGAGTTCTTCCATGAAGATTTGATAGAATTCAGCTGAGAAGCCATCTGGTCCTGGGCTCTTCTTTTTTGGGAGGTTTTTTACTTTTTCAATCTCCATGAGTGTGATGGGTTGATTGAGGTGATTAATCTGCTCTGTGTTTAGCTTTGGTAGATGGTATGCATCCAAGAATTTATCCATCTCCTCCACATTATCCAGTTATGTGGACTAGAGGTTTTTGAAATAAGTCCTGATGATTCTCCCAATTTCACTTATGTCTGTTGTGATCTCTCCTTTTTCATTTTGAATTTTGTTAATTTGAAGCTTCACCTTTTTTTGCTCGATCAGATTGGCCAGGGGTTTGTCAATCTTGTTTATTTTTTCAAAAAACCAGCTCTTTGTTTTGTCAATTGTCTTAATTGTTTCCTTGGTTTCCAATTCATTGATTTCTGCTCTGATTTTAATTATTTCTTTCCTTCTGGAGCTCTTTGGGTTGGATTTTTCTTGTTTTTCCAGTGCCTTTAGGTGGATGGTTAGGTTATTGATTTGGGACCTTTCTGTCTTTTTTACGAAGGCATTGAGTGCTATGAATTTTCTCCTGAGGACCGCCTTCATTGTGTCCCATAAGTTTTGGTACGATGTGTTCTCATTGTCGTTCAATTCCAGAAATTTTGCAATTTCATTTTTTATTTCATCCACTATCCATTTATTGTTTAAAAGTGTGCTGTTCAGTTTCCAGGTGCATTTGGGATTCTTGGTGGGTCTTTTGTTGTTGATTTCTAGCAATATAGCATTGTGATCTGATATCATGCAGGGAATTATGTCAATCTTGCTAAATATGTGGAGGCAGTCTTTGTGACCCAATATATGGTCTATTTTAGAGAATGTTCCATGGGCTGCTGAGAAGAATGTGTAATCTGTGGATTTGGGATGGAAGGTTCTGTAGATGTCCGTTAGGTCTAAGTGATCTATGGTTTTGTTGAGCTCTCTCACTTCCCTGTTGAGTTTCTGTTTGGATGCTCTGTCTATTACTGATAATGGTGTATTGAAGTCCCCAGCTATGATGGTGTTTGTGGTTATTTCTGTTTTATTGTCAAGTAGGTTTTGTTTTATGAACTGTGGTGCCCCTGTGTTTGGTGCATACAGATTTATGATTGTAATATCCTCTTGATGGATCGTTCCCTTGATAAGTAGGAAGTGGCCTTCTTTGTCTTTTTTGATTATATTTGGTTTGAAGTCTGTTTTATCCGATATTAATATAGCTACACCTGCTTGTTTCTTATTCCCGTTTGCTTGGAATACTGTTTTCCACCCTTTCACCCTGAGGAGATGTCTGTCTTTAATGGTGAGGTGGGTTTCTTGAAGGCAACAGATTGAGGGGTCTAATTTTTTGATCCATCCTGTTAGCTTGTGTCTCTTGATGGGTGAATTAATATTTAATATTACCATTAATATTTAGGGTAATGACTGTGAGATTTGATTTGATCCCTGCCATAATGTGATGGTAAATGTGGGTTGGAGTTTTCATGGACATTGAAGTTTTTATGCCTACTCTGAGTTTGGTTGTTGTGATCTGCTTCTTGTAGGCAATTGTGTTTGATTATTTTTTTCTTCTCTGTGGAGAATTTCCTGAAATACTCTCTGTAGGTTTGGTTTTGTGTTCACATAATTGTAAAGCTGAGTTTTGTCATGGAAAGTTTTTCTTTCACCATCTATTATGAGGGATACTTTTGCTGGGTAGAGTAGTTTGGGTTGGAAGCCATAGGTTCTTAGACTTTGCAGTGTTTCATTCCAGGCCCTTCTAGATTTCAGGGTTTCCATTGAGAAGTCTGAAGTAATTCTGATGGGGTTACCTCTGAAGGTGGTGTGCTGTTTTTCCCTAGCTGCTTTTAGGATTTTCTCTTTGGTGTCAATGTTTAGAGTCTTAATGATAATATGTCTTGGAGAGTTTCTCCTTTGGTCCAGTCTGTTTGGAGTTCTGTTGGCTTCTTGTATCTTGATGGGCCTTTCTTTTAAGAGATTGGGGAAGTTTTCTTCAATTATTTTGTTAAATAAGTTCTCCATGCCTTTGGTCTGGATTTCTTCTCCTTCTGGTATTCTAATTATCCTGATATTGGGACGTTTAACTGTAACCCACAGTTCCTTCATGTTCTGTTCACAGGAGCTTTTGAACTTACTGAAATTTTTGAACTCTCTAACTATTTCTTCCATCTTGTCTTCCAGATCAGAGTTTCTATCCTCCACTTGGCTGACTCTATTCTTGAGAGCTTCTAGTGAGTTTTGGATATGTTCAATTAAGTATGCATTTTCTATTATTTTTCTATGTGTAATTTCCATCCCTCTGTCAAGCTCCCTTTCACATCATTTTCTGATTTTCTTGATGATTCTTGGAGTTCATCCTTGCATTTCTTGGTTGGTTCATATCTTAACCTAATAAAGGCAGTATACAAAGCTCCTAACGCCCAAATAATACTTAATGGAGAGGGAGTGGAGGAATTCCAATTAAGATCAGGAACAAGACAGGGTTGTCCACTCTCACCTCTGCTTTTCAATATAGCACTGGAAGTCCTAGCTCAAGCAATAAGACAGGAGAAGGAATTAAAGGAGTACAAGTTGGGAAGGAAGAATTAAAGTTAGCTTTATTCACTGATGACATGATTGCATATGTAAGAGACCCGAGAGACTCTATCCCAAAACTCCTGAACATGATTAACTCCTATAGGAAAGTAGCAGGATACAAAATCAGTGCACAAAAATCAGTAGCCTTCCTATATGGAAATGACAAAGATACAGGGAAAGAAATAAGGGACATAGTCCCATTTTCAATACAGAAAAAATAAAAATAAAATACCTTGGAATAACATTAACCAAGGAAGTGAAATATCTATACAACAAAAACAAGGAAACACTCAAAAAAGAAATTTAGGAAGACTTGAGAAAATGGAAAGACCTTCCATGCTCCTGGATAGGCATAATTAACATTATGAAGATGGCAATCCTACCAAAGGCAATACACAGATTTAATGCAATTCCAATTAAAATCCCTACAGTGTTCTTCACAGAGATAGAAAAAATGATCTCAAATTTCATATGGAAAGGCAGAAGGCCTCGCATATCCAAGCATATCTTCAGGAAAAGAAATACCTCTAGAGGCATCACCATACCTGATCTAAAGCTATATTACAAAGCCATAGTAATAAAAACAGCATGGTACTGGCATAAAAACAGGAGTATAGACCAATGGAATAGACTTGAGGACCCGGACTTTGGATCAAGCAACTACATGTACTTGATATTCAATAAAGGCCTGAACAATATAGGCTGGCAAAAAGATAGCATCTTCAACAAATGGTGCTGGACAAACTGGATAACCATAGGCAAGAAACTGAAACTTGATCCACACATTTCACCATGCACTTCACTCAAGTCCAAATGGATCAAAGACCTCAATATAAGACCAGAAACTCAAATGCTACTGGAAGATAGTTTAGGAAGTACCTTCCATGATATAGGAACGGAAAAAGACTTCCTGAACAAAACCCCAATAGCTCACAAACTTAAACTGTCAGCCAACCAATGGGATCACATGAAGCTGAAGAGTTTCTTTAAAGACAAGTATACAATAAGCAAAGCCAATAGATTACCCACAGAATGGGAGAAAATATTTGCGGGTTATCCAACTGATAGAGGCCTAATCTCTAGAATCTACAAAGAACTGAAAAGTCTAAACAGTGGGAAGTCAAACACCCCATTCACAAAATGGGGGAAAGAGCTGAACAGGCAGTTCAGAGAGGAAGAAATACAAATGGGAATAATACATTTAAGAAAATGTTCAGCATCCCTAATCATCAGAGAAATGCAAATTAAAACAAGTATGAGATTCCACCTTACCCCAATAAGGATAGCAAACATCAAAAAATCAAATAAAAATAAATGCTGGCAAGGATGTGGAGAAGTAGGAACACTCATCCACTGTTGGTGGGAATGTAGGATGGCACAACCCCTGTGGAAAGCAATATGGAGACTCCTGAAAAACCTGAGTATAGAGATACCAACAGACGCAGTTATTCCCTTACTGGGCATCTACCCTAAAATCTTCAAACGACAGGCTAGAGAGATTTGCTCAACCATGTTTCGAGAGGCTCAGTTCGTAATAGCTAAGAGGTGGAATCAACCCAGATGTCCATCGCTAGAAGAATGCATAACTAAGATGTGGTATATTTGCACAACATAATTTTATACATTAGTAAGAAAAAAATGACACAATGAAATTTGAGGAAAAATGGTTGAACATGGAACAGATAATTCTCAGTGAACTTAGAGAATCACAGAAAAAAAATAGCCACGTCGTGTCATTCATCTATAGCACCTAACCTGAATCTACCCAAGATACCTTACATATTCAGTAAGCATCTCTTGGACTACACACTAGGATTGAAGGGGGGAGGGGAGGGCAACAAAGGGGTGGAAAACACAAATCTAGACCCAAATGGCAATGGTACCATAAAATTCCACTTACTAAAAGACAGACCAATTGGCTGATCCTTCACCAGGCCTTTACAGGGAACACCTGAACTACAAGACACTGGAGAGGGTAGGATCAAGACTAACCTTAATCTTCTACATCTTCCCTCCCTCCCTCTCCCTCTCCCTCTCTCTCTCTCTCTTCTCTAACTCTTGTATATTAGTTATATTTTTCCTCATATCCTTAGTGGGCTCTGACAGATAACTCTCAGTACCAGCATGGGGCTATCATCCACAATGAGCTTTTGATCAGAGAGACCTGCAAGGTATCGTAAAAGACAGACAGATTTCTATCAGAGTACTTGATGACCCACCAATGGTTAGTGGTAAGACCCTACTGCTGAAGACACCTTATGTGGTTGACATGCAAAATAGAATGGCATGGCTGGAAGTTGGAAGACAGTCTGTCCCCGACAGTCAGCATGTCTAGTTCCAGAAGGTGCTACATGGGCGACTGTGGGAAAATGACCAATATCTGTCCAAACAACTCATGGTCTAACCTACTTAGCAGCAAATAACTTGCTGTGATGCCCACACAAGTGTAATAGTGGCACACAGCCATGGTGGGGAACCAACTGCTCTTGATTTGGCTAACTGATCCCCTCAGTGGTATGGGACCCATAGCTGGAGTTGAGAAACAACTCAGAACCATATCCAAACATAAGCCCACTCACCAATATCAAGCTACCATCAATCATGGGCTACAAAAGGGCCCACAACTACTAAATTCTCTATTAAAAAAAGTAAGGGTTATCTCATTTCTCCTGGTGCTAACATACTCTCCATTGGAGAGTCTGCTTCTCTTATTCAGATAGATGTAGATCATAAGGAGAGAGCCACCCCATCATACCTCAAAAGGGCCACAGCTGAAACTAAGAACAATTGGTAAACAAGCAAGGGTGCTGTTTTCCTGATGAACCTACAAGGTTTCGTAAAAGACAGACAGATTTCTGTCAGAGTACTTGATGACCCACCAAAGGTTAGTGGTAAGACCCTACTGCTGAAGACACCTTATGTGATTGACATGCAAATTAGAATGGCATGGCTGGAAGTTGGAAGAGAGTCAGTCCCCAGAAAGTCAGCGCATCTAGGGCCAGAAGGTGCTACATGGGCGACTGGGGGAAAATGACCAATATCTGTCCAAGCAAGTCATGGTCTAACCTACTTAGCAGCAAATAACTTGTTGGGATGCCCACACAAGTGCAATAATGGCACACAGCCATGGTTGGGAACCAACTGCTCTTAATTTGGCCAACTGATCTCCTCAATAGTATGGGACCCATAGCTGAAGCTGGGAAACAAGTCAGAAACATATCCAAACATAAGCCCACACTCCATTATCAAGCTACCATCAATCATGGGCTACAATAGGGCATACACCTATTAAATTCTCTATAAAAAAAGTAAGGGTTATCTCATTTGTCCTGGTGCTAACTTACTCTCTGTTCGAGAATCTGCTTCTCTTTTTCAGATAGATGTAGATCCTAAGGAGAGAGCCACCCCAACATACCTCAAAAGGGCCCCAGCTGAAACTAAGAACAATTGGTAAACAAGCAAGGGTGCTGTTTTCCTGATGAACCGGATACCAGAAGAAGGGGGAAAGAGATCAACACCGAGAAAAATCAACTCCTACCAAATCAAAGAGCCAGAGCCTCAGAGGCCCCCAACACCTCATCACTGAAGCAGACCAAAAATGAACCCAACATGGCTCAGGGAAATTTTGCAGAAGAGGGGGTGGAAAGAATGTCAGAGCCACATGTTGGGTCATGACATGCAGAGACATTTATCTTACCCATAACTGTGGGCTAACTCCACAATGCATGACCCATATACCTCAACAAGGAGAGGCCAAGTGGAGGGGATAGGTCACATATGAGCCTAATAATGGTACCAAAATGACTATTTGCTGAATACAAAACTAGGTAATAAAGGAAAAAAATAAAGAAAAAAAGAAAAGAAAAGAAAAGATTTAACAAAATATGGTGGCATAGGTACCACGCCAAAACAGCCAAGGGGGTAAGAAGCCAAAAAAAAAAACAAAACAGCAAAATACACACTTTTACTAAAAAGTAAGTTGTATAGGAAATTGAAATAGCAGCGGAGTAGTAGGAGAGATCCAGAGCATGCAGAGCCCACCCAGGCTGGCAGCTCCGGCACATCTGCGGGACCACAGAGGCAGCACACCAGTCAGCTGCCAGGTTCGGCTTGAGCCGCAGGAAAAGCCAGGTGAGTGGATTTTCCACTCACACCAGAGTTATCTGCAAACTCCAATAATGTGAAGGGATAACGGCAGAGAACAACGGAAGAGATCACAAGGTAGAAGAACACGTGGAACAGCGAGAGAACTATAACAGCATTGGCAGCCTCTACTCCCCCACCGCCAGTGCCCAGCTGTAGTGAACAGAGCAGCAGCCCAGGCACCCAGCCACCTCTACTTGAAGCAACAGTGGGACTCAAGCAGGAGCACCATAATTGAGACCAAAATCATCCCAAAAGGCAACTAGGATTATACCAGGTTAGTACCCAGCTAATCAACCTGCCTAATATAGGCCTGAACCAGAAGTGATAATTGCACCATCCACATCAGGATAAATTATATGTTAAATTTGATGTATGGTAAGATTTGCCATTCTTAAATAAGATGTATTCTGGACTTGTTATTTGTTGCTTCTTTATTTATAGTGGCTTTATTTCTTCTTCTGTTATACATTAGGGAAGGGTCTCACCTGGTCACAAGCTGGCTTGGAACCCCTACAGACCAGAAATCTTAACCTCCTTGTTGTCAGGATTAAAGGAGTGGGTGAGGCACCACACAGCCTAAGGGACAGAGAGAGGATCTGTTTGTCATAATACCTACTCTTGGATAAACACTCTGTGCTGTTTTTCATTGAAAGTGTACATTGTTTAGTTTAATTTTAGAAACTATCTGTATTTGCTTCCACTCAGCCTACTTGAATACTCTGTACCAGGCAAACCCAACACCTAGAGTCACTTTTGTAGATACTCTGAGTGTCTTGAGAGCCACACCTAGCGCCTTAAGCTCCTACACTGAAGATACGTAACATCAAATTGATTGATGCATCTAATAATACCCAGCTAACTAGAAAATCCAATCATTAAATAATCCAGGATGCAAAAATATATACATTATAACAGAAGAAACACCAAAAATCAAGACAATATAAATCCACCAAAAGTATTAATGCACCAGAAATGACCTCTAGTGAGAACGAGTTATAGGAAATGCCTGAGAAAGATTTCAAAAGAATGATTATAAATATGTTCAAAGAACTCAAAGAAGAAATCAAAGGAAGGAAAGAGGAAATCAAAGAAAACACAGGACACCAACTTAGTGAAATAAAGAGCTCAATACTAGACATAAATAAGGAAATAGAAATAATAAAGAAAAACCAGTCAGAATTACTAGCAATGAAGAACACAGTTAATGAAATAAAAAACTCTGTAGAAAATCTCACCAGTAGAATGGATGAAAGAGAGGACAGGATATCTAAGCTAGAAGACAAGGTGGCAGATCTAATACAGTCCAACAAAGAGAAAGAAAAACTAATAGAAAAGTATGAGTGGGGATTTCAAGATATTTGGGACTATGAAAAGATCAAACATAAGAATTCAGGGCATAGTAGAAGGAGAAGAATTTCACTCCAAAGGCTTAGTAGGTATCTTCAACAAAATCATAGAAGATAACTTCCCCCAAATTGGGAAAGAGGTGCCAATGCAGATACAGGAATCCTTTAGAACACCAGCCTGACAAAACCTGGAAAGAACCTCTCCTCGCCATATTATAATCAAACTACCAAACACACAAACCAAAGAAAAAATATTGAAAGCAGTCAGAGAGAAAAATGAAGTTGCCTACAAAGGCAAGCCTATCAGGATTATAGCAGGTTACTCAACACAAACTTAAAAAGCCAGAAGGGCGTGGAGTGATGTACTCCAAGTTCTGAAAGCTAACAACTCTCAACCAAGGTTACTTCATCCTGAAAAGTTATCTGTTCAAATAGATGGAGGAATAAGGACATTCCATTACAAAAGCTAGCTAAAGGAGTATTTGAAGACAAAACTAGCTCTACAGAATATACTTGAAAGAATCCTCCATGCTGAAGAGAAACAAAAGCACACATATAAGGAACCAGAAAAAAAACAAACAAGACTCAAATACTAGTTAACACAAGAGAGCAAAGGTAAAACCAGAAGAACTACAGAAAAAATGCCAAAAATGAATACACACCTTTCAATAATATCTCTTAATATCAGCGGCCTCAATACCCCAACCCAAAGACACAGGTTTGCAGACTGGGTTAAAAATCAGGATCCTTCAATTTGTTGCCTCCAAGAAACCCACCTGTCTACAAAGGATGGACACTATCTTAGGAAAGGTTGGAAAATGGTATTTCAAGCAACTGGACCTAGAAAAGAAGCAGGGGTTGCTAACCTAATATCTGACAAGGTAGACTTCAGTCCAACATTAGTTAAGAAAGATAAGGAAGGCCACTTTATATTGATTAAAGGCACCCTCAAACTGGAGGACATTACAATCCTAAACATATATGCACCTAACATGGGGCCCTCCAAATTCATCAAACAAACACTATTAGAACTAAGGTCACAGATAACGCCAAACACAGTGGTAGTGGGTGACTTCAACACCCCACTCTAATCAATTGACAGGTCATCCTGGGAAAAAATAAACAGAGAGGCATCTGGAATAAATGAGAACATAGAATGAATGGACCTAAGAGATATATAGAGGTCATTTCCTCCAAATGCTGCAGAATATACATTCTTTTCAGCAGCACATGGAACATTCTCTAAAATAGACCATATATTAGGACACAGAGCAAATCTTAACAAATACAGGAAAACTGAGATAATTCCTTGCATTCTATCTGACCACAATGGAATCAAACTACAACTCAATAGGAAGAAAGGCTATAGAGCATACACAAAATCATGGAAATTAAACAGCACACTTTAGAAATCAAGAAGGAATTCAAAAATTTATACCGTCAAATGATAATGAGAACATGCCACGCCAACTCCAGTGGAGTCTGTGTGACCTGTTCACCAGGCCAAGGCAAAAGCTTCAAATAAGAAAGCCCCCTGGAAGGACATGCATTTTCCAGGCTTCCAGTGCCTTTTGCTGCTCTCTAATAGCTGTTTTATTTATTACTACTGTTCTGTTCCTGACACATGGCAGCAGCATGATGTTCTTTCAAAATTTAGTAGACACACATGGAAGGAAATTAGATATGGAGCGGATTCAAAAAGTTGAGTTAGCTGAGCATGGTGGCGCACGCCTCTAATCCCAGCACTTGGGAGGCAGAGGAAGGAGGACTGCCTAGAGTTTCAGGACACCCTGAGACTACATAATTAATTCCAGGTCAGCCTGGACCAGAGTGAGACCCTACCTCGAAAAACCGAAAAAAAAAAAGTTGAGTCACCTGATGGTGTGATGCTTCCTCCAAGACCCCACTGTTGTTTCAAGCCATAGTCAGAATTTCAAGAACCATAACCAATCGATGAACCATTACCTTATACAGGAGTGTATAGGAATGGGGATACACTAGTAAACAATGATGGGAAGCATGTTTCTTGGTAATATTTAACTTTCGTGGACAGACTTGCTAGGTCGAGGCCACCATGCTTCTTGCTAACATTTTATGGCATGGCTCAAGGAAGGAAATAAGTCACCCTGTTAGAATTTTGTTCAAAATACTTGATGCTTGAAGCAGGCTAAAAACCAAAACTCATTTGTAACCACTGACTGTCTAACACTAATTTTGTTGAGATACTAACTATTAAATGTGAGATTGTAATCTTTACTCATTGTATTTGTGCCTCCAATCCTGGAACAGGCTGTTCATAGTTATTGTACCACATAAATAAACAAACACTAAGCTTTTGTGGCCAGAATTGTATATAACCTGATGCTCTACTTCAGTAAAATACACTCAGACACATTAACCTTGTGTGTGTGTCTGTTTGTCACTTCGCTGACTGCTTGCCCACCTCCCAAGGCCCTGTTTTCCCTAGGACTGGTGGTCCCAGCTTTGCCAGTGTGTGGCAAGGACACAACATGCCAAAATCTCTGGGACACAATGAAAGCAGTCCTAAGAGGTAAATTTATAGCTTTAAGTGCCTATATTAAGAAATTAGAAACATCGCAAGTAAATGACCTAATGCTTCACCTTAAAGCCTTGGAAAAAGAAAAACAAGGCAAACCAAAAATCAGTAGATGGGAAGAAATAATAAAGATTAGGGCAGAAAATAATGAAATAGAAACCAAAAAAAAAAAAAAAAAAAAAAACCCAAAGAATCAATGAAACAAAGAGTTGGTTCTTTGAAGGGATAAACAAGATTGATAAACCTTTAGCAAATCTGACCAAAAGAAAGAGAGAAGAGACACAAATTAATAAAATTACGGTGAAAAAGGCAACATCACAACAGATGCCAGAGAAATTCAAAAAATCGTAGGGACATACTATAAAAGCATATACTCCACAAAGTATGAAAACCTGAAAGAAATGGATGATTTCCTTGATTTATATGACCAACCTAAATTAAATCAAGATGAGATTAATCACTTAAATAGACTTATAACAAGCATGGAGACCCAAGCACTTATCAAAAATCTCCCAACTAACAAAAGCCCAGGCCCAGATGGATTCACTGCCTAACTTTGCCAGACATTCAGGGAAGGACTAACACCATTGCTTCTTAAGCTTTTCCATAAATAGAAAAAGAACGAATCCTGCCAAACTCCTTTATGAAGCCAGCATCACCCTGATACCAAAACCATGCAAAGATAGAACAAAAAAAAAGAAAATTACAGACCAATTCCCTCATGAACACAGACGCAAAAATTCTCAACAAAATATTGGCAAGGAGAATACAAGAATATATCAGAATGATCATTCACCCTGACTAAGTGGGCTTTATCCCAGAGATGCAGGGATGGTTCAACATACGAAAATTGATAAATGTAATAAAGTATATAAATAAACTGAAGAACAAAAATCACATGATCATCTCATTAGGCACAGAGAATGCATTTGACAAAAATCCAACAACCCTTCATGATAAAAGTCCTACAGAGACTGGGATTAGAAGGATCATGTCTCAATATAATGAAGGCTATTCATTTCGAGCCTACAGCCAACATATTACTAAATGGGGAAAAACTGGAAGCTTTTCCACAAAAATCAGGAACTAGACAAGGGTGTCCACTGTCCCCTTTTATTTACTATAGTACTGGAAGTCTTAGCCATAGCAATAAGGCAAGAGACACACATAAAAGGGGTACAAATTGGAAAGGAAGAGATCAAGTTATCATTATTTGCAGATGACATGATTCTATATATAAAGGACCCTAAAGACTCTACCAGCAAACTGTTAGAGCTGATAAACACCTACAGCCATGTAGCAGGATACAAAATCAATACACAGAATTCAGTAGCCTTCCTATATGCTGACAAGAAATATACCGAGGATGAAATCAGAGAATCACTCCCATTCACAATTGCATCAAAGAAAATAAAGTACCTTGGAATAAACCTAACCAAGGAAGTAAAGGATCTCTACAATGAAAACTATAAAACACTCAAGCAAGAAATTGCAGAAGACACTAGGAAATGGAAACACATCCCTTGTTCCTAGATTGGAAGAATCATTACTGTGAAAGTGGTAATCTTACCAAAATTAATCTACACATTTAATGCAATCCCCATCAAAATTCCAATGGCATTCTTCATGGAAATAGAAAAAACAATCCAAAAATTCATTTGGAATCATAAAAAGCCTTGAATATCTAAATAATACTGAGCAATAAAAATAAGGCTGGTGGTATCACCATACCTGATTTTAACTACAGAGCCACAGAAACAAAACCAGCATGCTACTGGCACAAAAGCAGACATGTAGATCAATGGCACAGAATAGAGGACCCAGATGTAAGTCCAGGTAGCTAGAGCCACCTGATATTTGATTTAAAAAAAATGCCAAAAATACTCATCAGCAAATGGTGCTGGGAAAAAAAAATTACACCTTGAGATTTGTAGAAAAATTGTCAAACTTGGAACAGACCAATCTAAGTGAAGTCAAACAATCACAGAATGACAAACATCACATGATCTCACTCATCTGTAGTTCCTCACCTGGATCAGCCCAAGTTGCTGACATACCTGAATAACATCTTGACTCTTGGACAAAAGCGAGGGTAGGGCTTGGGGAAAAGGAAAGGGGAGGACACAAAATTGAACCCAATTGAACCATAGAAGCCTATGTTCTGAAAGTCATGCTAAAAGATGGAACCCTCAGGAGGACCTTACAGGGAACACCTGAATCGAGGTGTCCTGGAGAGGGTGAGATGAAATCTGTCCTCAAATTTCTCCTATTTCTCTTTCTTCTCTGTCTTTTTCTCTTTTCTTTTCCCTTGGCACTGACCTGTAATTCCCTGTACCAGGATGTGGTCTATATCTACAATGTGCTATTGATCAGAGACACCTACTAGATCTCCCAAAACAAATAAGGCACTCTTCTGTCAGAGCACTTGATTACTCACCAGAGGTTAATGATAAGACCCTACTGCTGAAGACACCATATGCTGTTGGCACAGACCATGGAGAGACCTGGGTGGAATCTGGAGGAGAGCCAGTACACAGACAGTTAGCCCACCTAGTGCAGGAAGGAGCTACATGAGCTACTTGGGGGTAAAGTGGCCAACATCCCTCCAAGCAACTCAAAGTCTAAGTGACTCAGAAGCAAACAACCTTACAATACAATAGTGGCCCACAGCCATGGTGGGTAACCAACTGCTCTTGGATTGACTACCAGATCTGCTCTGTAGAAAGGGAATCATACCTGAAAATTAGATACAAATTAGAATGATATCCGGATAATTATTCAGCTTTGATTTGTCAAGCTCTCACTAACCTTAGACTATAAGAGGGCCTACACCCTTTTAATTTTCTCTAAATTAATAATGATTATCCCATTTAACTTGTGCTGACTTCATTCTCTGTCAAAGAATCTGCTTCTTTTTTTCAGACGGGAGCTGGACCTGAGGAGATAAATGACCCAGTGCACTCCACCCTGGCCCCAGCTGAAACCATAGAGGGATTGGAGAAATATGCAAGAATGCTGCTTTCTTAGTGAATCACAAGGGTGATGGAGATAGATACTGAGGACACTTACTACCTGCTCAGAGAATTTTTCAGAAGATGGGGAAGAAAGACTGTTAGAGCCACAAGTTGGAACATTTTGCACAGAGATATTGCCTCCCCATAATGCATGACCCACAATCCCCATGGGGTTGACATGCACCCCAATGAGGAAGGCCTCTTTGGAAAAGGGGCAAGGAGGAGGGAAAGAATGGCACCAACACATGTTGGCTACATACTAAATATGTCCATATCTAATAAAAAACACAAAAAGTAAAAAATAAAAATTTTTAAAAAGAAAAAGATATTATTTGATTACTTAATATTTAATTTTAAAACTTCTACATGAGAAAAAAACTAAAACTACAAAAAATATTGACAGCTTACAAAAAAGTCCTATGGACAACATACATATTGGATTTAACTGCCAAGATTTGTTGTTTCTGGAATTAAAATAAGACAATTTTATGTTGACTAACATAATATAAAGAGTATCTTTAAAAGAATTTAAATGTTAACAAAACAAAAATGTAAACAACTGTGTAGAAAAAAAATCGTCCAGAAAAAATGTTTAAGTGACACAGTTCATTAATAATAATAATTATATTAGCCTGACTTGGTGGCACATGCCTTCAATCCCAGCCCTCAGGAGGCAGAGGTAGGAGGATCGCCATGAGTTCAAGGCCACCCTGAGACTACATAGTGAATTCCTGGTCAGCCTGAGCTAGAATGAGACCCTACCTTGGAAAACCAATAATAATAATAATAGAAAAGAAAAAAAGAAAGAAAATGTGCTACTGATATATGGTAAGACAATGAATCTCAAAGCTCACCAGTCACAAAGAACTTTTTACTATATGGTCTGTCTCATATGAATGTCAGACTGAAGGTGAGTTACTGTTTGACCTTACTTGGTGCATGTGTTGTGTGTGAATAGGCAAAGAGGGTTTTGTAAAAAATATTCTAAAATGAACCTAGACTGAGGGGTGCAACAGCCATTGAAATCAATAAAATCATTGACTTTTGCAGATTTTATCATATGTAATAAGTATTTCAACAAAGCCATTTAACTTTTTGTAAGTAAGCTAGAAGATTGAAACGTCCTTCTTGGATAAACCAGGCAATCATTGCTTTAGAAAAACTGAGCCAGATAGCACTTTCTAAATGAATACTTGTGGAATCAGTATAATCCCCCAAGTAGAAGTTACTGATGTTTGCATCTCAGAGATAGGAAAACTGAGGTATGAACTATAGTCAAATAATTCACAATTACATAGTAAAAGATGGTATTCATATTTGTGCCTAAAAGTCTTTCATCCCAGCATCTCTTCTGCAATCCTTGTTTCTGTCCATCATGTTTTGTTGCATAACAGGTATATATATCATATGTATATATATGTATGTGTGTGTGTATATATATATCAGACATATAGACCAGTGGAACAGAATGGAGATTCCAGAAATAGCCTCACACATTTAAATCCAGGAGTGGATTGTGGAGTAAAGAACAGATAGTGGAAAAGGGAGCCTCTGTAATAAACAGGTCGGCCTGGACTGCAGTGAAAACCTACCTCAAAAAAAAAAAAAAAAAAAAAAAAAAAAAAAAAAAAAGGAAACTAGGCCCACATCTCTTACCAGTTATAAATATCAACTCAAATGGATTAAGGAGTTAAGTGTATGAAACTTAAAGAGCTAGAAGTAGAAAAGAAGGACACAGTTAAGGTCTGGGAAAGGGTGATTTTGTGTGTTTGCTTGTGTTTTAACATGATCTTCCAAAACCCAGACAGCAAAAGTAAAAATTAACAAAAGAGATTAATAGTAATAATAATAATAATAAACAACTTCTGTACTACAAAAGAAATAACATTATAAAAACAAACAAGAGGATGGGAGAAAAATATTTGAAAAGTATATATCTGAAAAAGTTAATATTGAAAACATATAAGGAACTCAAATTGAATAGTATACATACTGGAAAACTACTCAGCCATACTAGCATGGCATCCTGCCTATTGAATTAATGTGGATATACCAGGAAGTCATTATTTTGGGGTGAAATGAGTCAGGCACAGAAAAACTAACACTGCAGGATCTCACTCATGAATGGAATCTAAGACCATTAGCCACATAGAAACTGACAAGAAGCAGACAGCTTCAGGTTAGCTGAGATAAACTTCTAGACCAGGCACAATTATGGAGGAAGGGATATTTATTGAAGCTTACAGATCCAGGGGAAGTTCCATAATGGTAGAAGAAACTGGCCTGCCTCCACAGGACCAAGCAGAGAGAGAGAAGCACAAGCCAAAAAGCCAAAAGCTACACAGCACACTTCAGGAACTCCAGCTACGCACACTTTGCATATCTTTAGATTGAAATCTGAAACCCACCACCACGCCTTAAGATCCACCCAGTGACACTGCCTCCTGCCAGGTGGCTAAAGATGCAAACTATAAACAAATAAACAACTGAATATATTGGGGGCCATCTATTCTATTCAAACCACCACATTCCGCCCCTGGCCCCCAATAGATTTATAACCATCACACATTATAAATTGTACTCAGTTCAATTTCAAAGGTCCCCACAGTCTTGACCAATTTAAGATATGAAGAGCTGTAAAATCAAACAAGTTAAACACTTCTAACATATAAAGACACAGAGTAAACATTTTCAACTGGTATAAGGCACAGCAAGGAGAGATTAAAACAATGCAAACTCAACCACCATCAAACAAACATCAAACTTCTGCAGTTTAAGTCCAATATAACCAGAGACTAACAGTCTCCAGACTTTCCAATTCTGCCCCTCCAGCTGGGCAGAGTAGCCGGGAACACTTCCATCTCAGGGCCACAGTGAGCTCTATGATAGCCCTTGCACAGTCCTGGTATATACAAAACATCTTGAGGTCTTCATGCAAACCACGGTCCATCTTCCGAAGGCTCTTTCAGCCTATCAGGGCATCATGCCCTACCTCATGCTGCATCTCAGCAACAGCTCCTGGAACCGGGTGCAATTCATGACCACTCCTCACGTTTTCCAAAGGCTCTTTCAGCCGATCAGGGCATCAGGCCCTACCTCATGCCGCATCTCAGTGGCAGCTCCTGGAAGTATGTGCAATTCATGGCCACTCCATGCATTTTTCATGCTTCTGAAACCAATACCAGGTGTGCAGGACACAGCCATATTGTTAATTCACAGATGAAATAAATCATAACCTTGAAAAGCAGGTTCCTTCTCCAGTCAACTCTTTCCAAAAGAGTTTGCATTTCTATGAGAGTCCTTCCTCAGGCATCCTTTCCATTGTTTTAATGTAAAGCAGTTGGACCATCTTCCTTTAAGATTGCTAATGTGTTTGACAATAGCAGATTCAGTAATGTAAAACCAGTCTCAGTGCCTGTAATTTTAACTTGCTTGAGGTTTTCCAGCTTAAAATCTTAAAACTCTCAGTCCAAAATCTTTAGCCAAGCACATCAGTCCATTACAAATTTAACTTTGATCAAAAACTCTGGACCTGGGCAGCAGGACGTAGCCAGCCCTTATGCCAGTAGCCCAGTTCCAACAAAGTCCTCTGCAGTCTTTCCTTCCCCTTACAAAGCTCATAAGCCAAGCCTAGAAGTTCAATGCTATCTGCACTTAGCGTTCTCAGACTCTGATCAGAATAGTCCATAAAACTTGGCTTACCACTCCAGAGGACATCTTCAGTTGCAAGCACCAAGTCCATGCCTATTTCTCCAAAACAAAGTCTCCAAAAGATCAACATCCACATAGTAAGGTTCATCTCACCCCACTCCTCGGTACCAAGTTCTGTAGCAGACAGCTTCAGGTTAGCTGAGATAAACTTCTAGACCAGGCACAATTATGGAGGAAGGGATATTTATTGAAGCTTACAGATCCAGGGGAAGTTCCATAATAGTAGAAGAAACTGGCCTGCCTCCACAGGACCAAGCAGAGAGAGAGAAGCACAAGCCAAAAAGCCAAAAGCTACACAGCACACTTCAGGAACTCCAGCTACACACACTTTGCATATCTTTAGATTGAAATCTGAAACCCACCACCACACCTTAAGATCCACCCAGTGACACTGCCTCCTGCCAGGTGGCTAAAGATGCAAACTATAAACAAATAAACAACTGAATATATTGGGGGCCATCTATTCTATTCAAACCACCACAAAAAGTATATATCTGAAAAAGTTAATATTGAAAACATATAAGGAACTCAAATTGAATAGTATACATACTGGAAAACTACTCAGCCATACTAGCATGGCATCCTGCCTATTGAATTAATGTGGATGTACCGGGAAGTCATTATTTTGGGGTGAAATGAGTCAGGCACAGAAAAACTAACACTGCAGGATCTCACTCATGAATGGAATCTAAGACCATTAGCCACATAGAAACTGACAAGAACAAACTGATTACCAGAGTCTGAGAGTGAAAGCAGGAGAGCGGCTGACAAGTATTGTGTTGTACTTTCCTGTAAGAGGTTCTAAGGAAAAGGACCATATATCTCAGCCCTGTTAGGTTTCTGTACTGCTAAATAAAACTCCACTTTGTATATGCACCACATTTTCATTATAGATTCATCTGTCACTGGTTATCTGGGCTAATTCCAATTCTTAGCTATTATAAATGAAGCTGCAAAAAACAAATATGTTCCAGTATCCCTGCAGTAGAATGTGGAGTCCTTAGGATCTATGCCCAGGAGTGAGGAGTGGTATAGCTGGGTCATATAGGATGTCTTTTTTTTTTTTTTTTTTTTTTGAAGTAGGGTCTCACTGAAGTCCAGGCTGACCTGGAATTCACTATGTAGTCTCAGGGTGGCCTCAAACTCATGGTGCTCCTCCTTCCTCTGCCTCCCAAGTGCTGAGATTAAACGTGTGTACCACTACCACCAGCCCTGGGAGGTCTATTTTTAACTCAAGGATTGTGATACCCCAATTTGGTCATTCTCCCTAGGATTGTTTTACTGTTTGTCATCCTAAATGGTGCCATATAAATTCCTGGATTATATTTTCTAGCTTGGTTGGGAATGTCTTTGGAATTTTGATCTGAATTGCACTGAATCTGTAGATTATTTTTGGAAGGACAGCCATCTTCACAGTGTTAGTCCAGGAGCTTGGGAGTCATGTGGTATCTTCTTTGTTTTCTTGTAGTGTCTTTAAGCTTTCCTTGTAGAGATCTTTCACATTTTTGGTTAGATTTATTCCTAGGGATTTAATCTTTTTGTAACTATTGTGAATGGATGTTTTCCTCAAGTTCTTTCTCTAAGGATTCATTATTGATGTCCATGAATGCTACTGATTTTTATGTATTGATTTTGTATACTTCAAATTTTCTGAATTTATTTATTAAAGCAAAGAATATTCCTGTAGATTCTATTGGCTTTTTAAATATAAAATCATGTCACCTGGAAATAGGGGCATCTTGAATTCCTCTTTTTCTATGTTTATTTCATTTATATCTTCTTGTCTCATTGCTCTAGCTAGGACTTCAAATACAACATTGAATAGAAGTGGCAAGAATGAGTATCCTTGTCTTGTTCCTGATTTTAGAGGAAATGGGCTCAGTTTTTCTCCATTTAATATAATGTTGGCTGTGGGCTTGTCTTGTGTGGCTGTTATAGTTACCATTTGTTGCTAAGGAGAGAACAAACAAGCAAAAAATAGATTGTGATAAGAAAGGTTTATTTTAGCTTATCTTGATAGGAAGCTTCATGATGGCAGGGAAAGGATGATAAAACAGACACTGGACATCACTTCTTGCTACAGCAGCTGACAGAAAGCAGCAAGAAAGTGAGTTGAATTCTGGCAAGGGTAGCTAGCTATAAAACCCTTAATCCTGTACCCAACACCACACTTCATCTGAAGAGCTATACTTCCCACATTGCCACCAGCTGAGGACCATACAATCAAAACATGAATTTATAGGAGACATCTGACTCACATTACCATGATGACATTTATTATTTTGGGGCATGTCCCATGTATTCCAACCTTCTCTAGGACTTTCACTATAAGGGCATTTTGGACTTTGTTAATAACACATTTGTTGTTTTAAGTATATTGAACCAACCTTGCATCCCCAGTATGAATCCCACTTGGTCATGATGCATAATCTTTTTATGTGTTCTTGAATTCAGTTCTCAAGAATCTTATAATTTTTGAATCTGTGTTCTTTAGGAAAACTTGTCTATAGTTGTCCTTAGCTTTATCTTTATCTTTATCTGGTTTAAGAATTAGGATAATCCTGGCTTTATAGCATGAATTTGAAAGTGTCCCTCCCTTTTTTCTATATTGTGGAACACCCTGACAAAAATTGGTATTGGGTCCTTTTTGAATGTATTGTTGGTATTTTCATGCCATTTGTGCTATTATTTCCTTCCTCCCTTACCTTGATTTTCTGGCCTATTTCTGGGTAAAATATTCCCTTTTCCACCTTTGTGGCCCTGGAAATTCTTTAATGACTAATTTCTAAGGAACTCCTTAGATGGGAAATTTATGCAAGCTTTGCTATGTGGCCAGTTTCATGGAGAAAAATATGACCACTAATTGCCTTGGCTTTAATTACCTTGCTCTCCTCTAAACTGTCTCCTTACTTCTTTGCAGCTGTTTTCCCTATCCAGTCTCTTCACATCAGCAAAGCCATTTGTTTTTCCCTAGTAACTTACTCTCTAGGGATTGCCAATGCAGGGTTTTTTCCAGTTAATTCAGGGTCTAGCACTTGTGCATGTCTACCAGATGCATCACTTCTTTAATACACAGAAATGGCCTTCCATTATTGGTAGAAAGTTAACCAGGTCATTTTTACCAATCTGTTATTATTATTATTATTTTAATTTGGAGAGAGGGAGACAGAGAGAGAGAGAGAGAAAGACAGAGAGAGAGAGAGAGAGAGAGAGAGAGAAAGTGACAAAGAGATAATTGTTGTTCCAGGGCCTCAGCCACTGTAATCAAACTCTAGATGCTTGCAGCACCTAGTGGGAATGTGTGACCTTGTGCTTGCCTCACTTATGTGCATCTGGCTAACGTGGGATCTGGAGAGTTGAGCACAGGTCCTTAGGCTTCTCAGGAAAGCTCCTTAACCACAAAGCCATCTCTCCAGTCCCCAATGATTTTTTTGATGTTTTTTTTTTTTTTTTTATTGGAGTCTTTTTCTTTCACACTACCCATGTCACCATACAAAACAGACAGGAAATACGCATCACAGTACCATGAGTTAACATGATGGTAAGTCTCATGACTAAAAGGAAGAGTGCTTTCCAAGTGTGTTTTGCCAATTCAATACGATTATTTATTTTATTTAATTTAATGTTTCAAACTTCAGAGAAGGATCCCCTAATAGTACTGTTTATTAAAGTGCAGGTAATCTGCATAATGTTACTTCTCTCATTACAAGTATATAGTAGAGCTGGAGAGATGGCACAGCACTTGAGTGTGCTTCTTGTGCACACATGAGGGGGCTCTAGAGGGCCTGAAACCACCTAAGTTTGAACTTCCAGAATACACACAAACAGGTGGGTATGGCTGTGCACTCCTGTAACCCCAGTCCTACAAAGGGGACCAGACTCCAAGGACTTGCCTGAGCTTACAAAGAGCACTAAGATCTGAGATCAATAAGAGACTTTTTCAATCAAGTTTTCTTTTCTTTCTTTTTTTCAAACTTATTTTGTATGTGTGCATGCATTTATGTATGTTGTGATTGTTTGAATAGATGGCCTCCAATATATTCAGTGTTTTATCAGTTTGTAGTTTGCATCGGAAGCCACCTGGCTGGAAGCAGAGTCACTAGGCAGATCTTAAGGCATGGTGATGGGCTTGAGATTTCAATCTAAAGATATGCAAATATGCCTAGCAGGAGTTCCTAAAGTGTGCTGTGCTGTGTGGCTTTTGGTTTTTAGGTTTGTGCATCTCTTTCTCTGCTTGGTCCTGTGAAAACAGTCCAGCTTCTTCTGCCATTAAGGAACGTCCCCTAGATCTGTAAGGTTCAATAAATGTCTCTTCCTCCATAACTGTGCCTGGTCTGGAGTTTCATCTCAGTGAACCTGAATCTGTCTGCTACAGAAGTTGGTACTGAGGAGTGGGCTGAGATGAACCTGAGCATGTGGATGTTGATATTTTGGAACCTTTGTTTTGGAGGAATGGGCATGGACTTGGTCCTTGCAACTGAAGATGCCTTCTAGAGTGGTAAGCCAAGTTTTATGGACTATTCTGATCAGAGTTTGAGAATCCTAAGTGCAGACAGTATTGAACTTTGATGCTTGGCTTATGAGCTTTCTAAGGGGAAGGAAAGAGTGCAGAGAACTTTGTTGGAGCTGGGCTACTGGCATAAGGGCTGGCTGTATCCTGATGCCCAGGCCCAGAGAGTTTGATCAAGGTTAAATTTGTAATGGACTGATGTGCTTTGCTAAAGATAATTGAACTGAGAGATGCAAACTCTTTTGGAAAGAGTTGACCGAAAAGGAACCTACTTTTCAAGGTTATGATTTATTTCATCCCTGAACTAAGAATAAGGTCTGTTATTGGTTTCAGAAGTATGAAAAATAAGAGGCATGGTCTTGAATTGCACATGGTTCCAGGAGCCACTACTGAAATGTAGCATGAGTCAGGGCCTGATGCCCTGATAGGCTGAAAGAGCCTTTGGAAGATGGACTATGGTTTGCATGAAGACCTGAAAATATTTTGGATATACCAGGACTATGCAAGGGCTACCATAGAGCACACTGTCGGCCTAGGATAGAAATGTTCCCTGGCTACTCTGCCCAGCTGGAGGAACAGAATTGGAAAATCTGGAGACTGGCAGTCTTTGGTTACATTGAATTTGAACTGCAGAAGTTTGATGATTGCTTGATGGTTGAGTCTGCAGTGTTTTAGTCCCTCACTGCTATGCATTATACTAATTGAAAATGTTTAATCTGAGCTCTTATATGTTGGAAGTATTTAACTTGTTTTATTTTACAGGACTTACTCTCTTAAATTGGTCAAGACTGTGGGGATCTTTGAAATTGAACTGAGTACATTTTAAAATGTGTGATTGTTTTGAATGTATTAGGGGCCATAAGCAGAATGTGGTAGTTTGAATATATGGCCCCCAATATATTCAATGTTTTCTTAGTCTTTAGTTTGCATCTGCAATCACCTGGCTGGAGGTAGTGTCACTGAGAAAATTTTAACGTGTGGTGATGGGTTTGAGATTTCAATCTAAAAATAGGCAAAGTGTTCCCAGCAGGAGTTCCTGAAGTGTGCTGTGCTGTGTGGCTTTTGGGTTTTAGGCTTGTGCTTCTCTCTCTCTCTCTCTCTCTCTCTCTCTCTCTCTCTCTCTTTCTGCTTGGTCCTGTGAAAGCAGGCCATCTTCTTCTGCCATTATGGAACTTCCCCTAAACCTGTAAGGTTCAATAAATATCCCTTCCTCCATAACTGTGCCTGGTCTGGAGTTTCATCTCAGTGAACCTGAATCTGTGTGCTACATATGTGTATGGGCACATGTGGATGTCAGTGAGTGTGCACATGTTTACATGTTGTGTGGAGAGTGGAGACTGATATAAGTAAAGTCTTGTGTCATTCTCTCTCTCATACTTCAAGACAAGGTCATTTGCTGAGCCCAAATCTCACAACTCAGCCAGTCCAGGTAGTCAGTGGATCCCATGGTTTTTCTGTCTCTGCCTTCCTAGCACTGGGACTAAGAACAACACCACCACACCCATAATTTTACATGAATTCAGGGAATCCCAACTCAGGTATTCATGTCTGTGCTGCAAATGCCGTACCCTCTTGAGCCATCTTCACAGTCTCGTGTACTTTTTAATCTGTCCTAAGAAGACAATTTAGACTAATCTCATGTACATTTCCATAGGCTAATTTAGTTTATTTTCAGTACTCCTACTAAAAATTACTATCTGGTTTTAGCTGTGACTGGTAATCTATACTCTCAGTACCATAAATTAAAGTGGAATTTAAAAAGGTTCATTGAACCTGTGAGGGAAGGTCCACTGTTGTCTTGCTTTGGAATATTTTCTTTCTTTCTTCAAGAACTTCATATTTATATTTCCTTGTCAACATTATGATTTTTTAACCCAGTAGAAGTTTATTATACAGTACAAAAACAATATTTGTGATATGGGTTTCTTAGGCTTAAAGATGTTTAGTTGGATTTTAAAAGGGAGATTCAAAGACTGACTTTCTCAAGCTGAAGCTATATTGTTTATATATGAATGTTGATAAACATAAATTAGCTGTCTCATGAAAGGGAGAAGTCTGCTTTGAAAATCTAGGGAGAACTTTAAATGGGAATAAAATACAACAAAATACAGTTTTCCCCTAGTTTGGTACATTTATATTTCTTATATTTTATTCATAGACTGTTTCTAAAAAAAAATGTATTTTCAGTTGAATGTCAGTATAATTTTGTAACTTAAAGAGTTAAAGAAGAAATTGTATATTTCAACATACATATCATATACTAAGTAATAATCTAAGTCTTTTGGTTTTGTTTTTCAAATTAGAAGGGGAAATACATTGGTACTTCCAATAAGCAAACTATCATATTGCATTTACCTAAGAGGCACAAAGTAAGTGAAATATGTCGCAACTTTGCAAAAGTGGTATTGCTGGGTTTCTATGAGGCAACAATGATATTTAAAAATTAAAATTGCAAAGCCACTTTTCCATCATGAACTACCTCAGTATTTTGAAGACCTAGCTGCCAACATGAAAACTGAGTTACTGTCTCCTCTGCCAAGTCATATGTTTGCATTAAAAATAGATGCTGGGTCTATAAGCTTGAGAGTTTTCATGCATTTATCTGGTTGGGCATGAATCAATCAGAAGGAAATCAAAGATCTTTTTTTAGTTGATTGTTTGACAAAATCCAAATGTTGCAACAGACATATTTAAAAACTTTTTCTGTTTTTCCTGGACAGAACACATGACATAGTAATGAAGACAGAGAGCACAGAAATGCATGACATAAACAGCTAT
>CM070779.1:61092748-61122979 GCA_036346955.1 Dipus sagitta
GGGAATTCCAAGCAGATTAGATAACCTTTTTTGTGATTGGCTATATGTATCTGAGGAACTTTAAGCAAATTTATTTTAAGCAAACTCATCTATGACCACAGGAAGGCATGGTGCAGACAGTCCATTCCCTTATCAGGAAACTGACCTTGCTGGGAAGCAGAAACTTAGGCCTATTGATGATTGTGAGGTCTATCATGGCTTCCTGAGTCCTTCAAGGACATTTCCAGGAAGGCCACACTGAGGGGAGAAGACCCTTCCCCAGAGTGGGCAGCACCTTCCAGCAGTGGTCAGAGGAGAAAATAGTGCTACTTGCCCTCCCACACTTCCTTCATTTCTTGCTGTTGAGTGTGTCTCTATTTTTTCTGCTGCTACTTTGGCCATCCTTTGCTGACATTAGAACAAAGCTCCAGCTTTCCAATGTGGACTAAAGACCAGCGGCTCTAACAGAATCCTCCAGGCTGGGACTACTGAGGTATCGGCCTCATCAACTGAGGAGCCATCGTATTCTCAGTGTCTCTCACTCACATATGGTCACTGTTGATCTACCCAGACCCTATCCTGTAAGCCAATCTAATAACCCCCCTTTGTAATATATTTATTCTAACAGTTCTGTACCTCTAGAGAACCTGACTAATTCAATATGTCACATATCACCACTACTTATGTTCTGTTGGTAAGAACAACTTACATAGTCTCACTAAATCATCAAGAGGGTTAGGCACCATGTTTAAGAGTCAGCTAAGGAACAGTGGTTCTTGGTGGACAGATCAATCTCTGTCAAATGTATAAATGGATGTAGGTATTTGGGTCAGATTTGAACTTTCTAGTTGGATGTAATGAGGTCTGTAGGATGTATTAAAGTCTTCTTTTATGTTAAAAAAATAAATATTTAATTAGCATCTGGTTTTTCAGCACAAAACCTGCAAATGCCGCACCCTTCCCCGCACCCCCTCACTTTCATCTTCGCTGGAAGCATCTCAAGCAGCATCATTGTGAAAGATTACCAATAAATACAACTAACCTGCTTCTTTGGCTTCTGTACAATTGCTTGCTTTACCTAGACATAAGGACAGCCATTTTATGAAGGAAAAGCATGTTATACGTGACTTTCTGCCGTACGTGACTTTCTGCAACTAGCCGCCCGGGCCCAGATAAGGAACTAGTTAACTGAAATGCTGACCTTTGCCTTAGAAATCTGTGCTTGTTTGCCCACCTGTGCTTGTTTGCCCAACCCCTGTTTGCTCAACCGTAACCCCCTTACCCAATTTCTGGAAAGCCTCCGCTCAGAGACAATTGAACAATGCCTACCGCAGGGGCCCTAGCTCCCTGCCTGGGGTCACGATCCCTGAGCCGAGGCGACACCCTGACGACATCTGAAGAATCCCTGAGCTGAAACATGTTTGAGATATTTCCGCATGTTTTATGATCTTTCCCTTTAAAACCCCTACCTCCCGGCTGCTGGGAGCTCTTCACCCCTCCTGCGTGAGGACTTCGTGTCGAGCCCCGGTGCACCGGCTTCACAATAAACCTCTTGCGTCTTGCATTGAGAGCTCTCCGTGTGAGTGTCTTTGGGTCTAGTAGACAATCCCGCTTGGGGACCCTCCGGGGGCTCCCCACATTTGGAGGTCCCACCGAGATTTTCCGGGATCTCTACAAGACCCCAGACCTCATTCCGGATCCCTCAGAGGTAAGAGGCGCCTCCTGTTACGTCTGTCTGTCTGTATGTTCATTGTGTTTGTCTAACCTCGTCCAGTTTTGAGAATTCTCAATTCTGGGTGTCTTGCTCTGGGGTGTGGCAGGTCGGGGCTGACGGGCCTGAGGACCACCACCCAAGCAATCTGGAGGACGCTCTTGATTGCCCGGAGGAGACAGACCTGTTTTCTGTCTCCTATCTGAAGAACTCTGACCGAGTTCTTATCTGTCGCAAGGCACCATCCGGGCCTAGCCCCCCGCCCTCTGAATCGCTTTTGTTTTTGTTTAAGCGGCGGGCAGGCCAACTCAGTTTTTTCTTTGTTTTCTGTGTTTTTCTGTTCATTTTGTTCTACTTTCTCTATCCTCCTCCCAAAATGGGACAGACTGTTTCTACCCCTCTGGACTTGACTCTAACACATTGGACTGACGTTAAGACGAGAGCTCATAACTTATCAGTAGAAGTTAAGAAGGGAAAATGGCAAACTTTATGCCAAGGAGAATGGAATTTGCTGAATGTGGGATGGCCTCAGGAGGGAACTTTTGACCTAGAGGTTATCCAAGCTGTCAAGAAAGTTATTTTACAGGAGCCCGGAGGCCACCCTGACCAGCTACCCTACATTTTTACCTGGCAGGATTTGGTGCAGGACCCTCCCTCTTGGCTAAAACCCTGGATTTCCCCCAAATCCGTTAACAAGGACTCCTTGCAGTCCGCCACAGTTCTTGTTGCAGGTTCAGGACAAAGGAAGAAGATCTATCCGGATACACAGACAGACTTACTCCTGTTAGACACCCCACCGCCCTACCCGCCATCTCACACTCCCACAGCTCCGCCTAACCCCTCAGCCGAAGGAGCACGTGGGGGGCCGGCAGCGGGGACCAGAAGCAGACGGGCTCGGACTCCAGATGCCGCTATCACCCTGCCCCTTAGGGCTATAGGTCCTCCTCCTCCCCTAGGACCAGGAGATGACCCAGATCAAAGACCCCTGCCACCACTTCAGTACTGGCCTTTCTCTTCTGCGGACTTATATAATTGGAAGGCTAATCACCCCCCTTTCTCAGAGGATCCCTCTAAACTAACTGCTCTCATGGAATCTCTAGTTTTCTCTCACCAGCCCACTTGGGATGATTGTCAGCAGTTACTCCAAACCCTCTTCACAACAGAGGAGAGGGAACGCATTCTGTTGGAAGCCAGGAAAAACGTTCCTGGGGATGATGGACGTCCCACACAGCTCCAGAACATGATAGATGACGGTTTTCCCTTAACCCGCCCCAACTGGGACTTCAACAACCCTGAAGGTAGGGAGCATCTCCGCGTCTACCGCCAGGCTCTAGTGGCTGGTCTCCGGGGAGCCGCGAGGCGTCCCACGAATTTGGCCAAGGTAAGAGAGATTATTCAGGGACCTGATGAACTACCCTCTGTTTTCCTGGAGCGCCTCATGGAGGCCTACCGTAGATATACACCATTTGATCCAACTGCAGAGGAACAAAGGGTATCAGTTCTGATGAGTTTTGTCGACCAGTCAGCACCAGATATCAGGAAGAAGTTACAGAGATTAGATGGCTTAAGTAGGTATACGCTGTCGGACTTAGTTAAGGAAGCTGAGAAAGTTTACAATAAGAGAGAAACTGAGGAAGAAAGGGAACAGAGAAGAGTAAAAGAGCAGGAGGAAAGGGACAATAGACGAGATAAGAGACATGAGAGAAATATGACTAAAATTCTGGCCGCCGTAATTCAGGATAGAAAGAACCTAGACAAAGAAAAGCATAGAAATCCTAGACAGAGACAAAACCAGGGCAACAGACGGCAGTTGGAAAAGGACCAATGTGCCTATTGCAAAGAAAAAGGACATTGGATAAAAGACTGCCCCAAAAAGAAACCAAGAGAAATCTTGACATTGGAGGAAGACGATGAATAGGGGGGACGGGGCTCGGAACCCCTCCCCGAGCCCAGGGTAACCCTTAAAGTGGAGGGGGAACCCATTAGATTCCTCGTGGATACGGGCGCTCAACATTCTGTTCTGTTAAAACCAGGAGGACCATTATCAGGCAAAAAATCGTGGGTTCTCGGAGCCACCGGGAACCAACAATTTTCATGGACTACCCGAAGAACGGTGGACCTAGGCGTGGGCCTGGGTATCCCACTCGTTCCTTGTGATTCCTGGTTGCCCAGCCCCCTTACTAGGACGGGACTTATTGACAAAAATAGGGGCCCAAATCACTTTTACTAAAGAAGGCCCCCATGTAACTGATAAGACAGGAAAACTTATTCAAGTCTTAACTATGAAGTTGGAGGATGAACACAGGCTATTTGAGGCACCTCAGACTAACTTAGAAGTTGATAAATGGCTCACTGAGATCCCTGGAGCCTGGGCTGAAACGGCTGGCATGGGGCTGGCCTCCCACCAACCACCCATAATTATTAATCTGAAGGCTTCTGCGGTGCCCATATCAGTGAGACAGTATCCTATGAGCCAGGAGGCCAAGGAAGGGATAAGACCCCACATATTGAGACTTTTGAAACTAGGAGTGCTGAGAAGATGCCAGTCACCTTGGAACACCCCCCTACTGCCAGTGCGTAAGCCCAACTCTAATGATTTCCGCCCAGTGCAGGACCTAAGAGAAGTTAACAGAAGGGTGGAGGACCTACACCCAACAGTCCCCAACCCTTACAACCTATTGAGCTCACTCCCACCTGAAAGGGATTGGTACACCGTCCTGGATTTAAAAGATGCTTTCTTCTGCCTACCTCTACATGAAAAAAGCCAGCTCGTCTTTGCCTTCGAATGGAAAGATCCGGACATGGGACTCTCCGGACAATTGACTTGGACGAGATTGCCGCAGGGCTTCAAGAATTCACCCACCATCTTCGACGAAGCCCTCCACCGAGACCTAGCGCCCTTCCGAGCCTCCAACCCTCAGGTAACACTCCTCCAGTATGTTGATGATCTTCTCCTTGCAGCTAACAGTCAGGCTGAATGCGAAAAGGGAACAACTGCGCTGTTGGAGGAGCTGGCCCGTTTGGGGTACCGAGCCTCAGCCAAGAAAGCTCAGATCTGCAAAAGGCAAGTCACATATCTGGGATACTCTTTGAAAGGAGGACGGAGGTGGCTGACGGAGGCCCGTAAACAGGCCGTGGAGCAGATTCCAGTCCCAACAAATGCCAGACAAGTACGGGAATTTCTAGGGTCCGCTGGGTTTTGCAGACTTTGGATACCCGGATTTGCCTCCCTGGCTGCTCCGCTTTATCCTCTGACTAAGACAAATACAGCTTTTAAATGGGAAAAAGAACACCAGCAGGCTTTTGACAGCATTAAGCTTGCCCTGCTAACAGCACCTGCGCTCTCACTCCCGGATATCACCAAGCCCTTTTACCTGTACGTGCATGAACAGAAGGGCATTGCTAAGGGAGTGCTTACCCAAAGAACGGGACCTTGGAGGAAACCAGTAGCCTACTTGTCTAAGAAATTAGACCCTGTAGCCGCGGGATGGCCCCCTTGCCTAAAGATCATTGCAGCTGTAGCGCTACTTCTAAAGGATGCAGACAAATTGACTTTGGGACAGATTGTTACTATCATTGCTTCACATGCTCTGGAGAGCGTTATCCGCCAACCCCCAGACCGCTGGCTCTCCAATGCCAGGGTCACTCACTACCAGAGTCTCCTCCTTAATTCAGACCGGGTCAGATTTGCTCCCCCCACCCAGTTGAACCCCGCTACCCTCTGGCCGGACACGGATCCCACCGTACTACATAACTGTGGGGAAGTCCTGGCCGAGGCCACCGGAGTCAGACCCGACCTCATGGACCAGCCCCTACCAGATGCTCAGGTGACCTGGTTTACGGACGGCAGCAGCTACCTCCTTGAAGGTAAGAGAATGGCGGGAGCAGCTATTGTAGATGGGAGCAGAGTGATCTGGACTAACAAATTGCCAGAGGGAACATCTGCCCAAAAAGCTGAACTTATTGCCTTAACCCAAGCTTTAAATATGGCAGAAGGAAAAAAGGCTACAATATATACAGATAGCCGGTATGCCTTTGCCACCGCGCACATACATGGCGCCATCTACCGGCAGAGAGGATTACTGACCTCTGCAGGCAAAGAAATCAAAAATAAACAAGAGATTTTAGATTTGCTTGATGCTCTGCACCGACCGGCCAAGCTGGCTATAGTCCGCTGCCCAGGGCACCAGAAGGGAGATTCCTTTGTAGCTCGGGGAAACAGGATGGCAGATGAGGAAGCCAAAAAGGCAGCTCAGGGAGCTTCCCTGTTCCCTTTGATTGAAAAAGAAACTGTCCTCGCTGAGCCACTGCCCTCAGAATATACAGAGCAGGACCTTAAAGATATGGCGAGAATACAGAAGCATTTTAACACCAAATCACAGAAATGGGAAACTGAAACCGGGAAACAGATCCTACCCAGACAGCAAGCAAAGAACCTCCTGTTACACATACATAAGTTGACTCATTTTGGACCTAAAAAAATAATAGAGACTCTTAAAAAGACTGATTACCACATAATTGGACTTAAGGATATGGCTGAAGAACTCGTAAAACAGTGTGTACCCTGCCAAAAGGTAAATGCACAAACAGTCCCAACAGACTTGGGAAAGCGATTTAGAGGGGACCGTCCTGGCTTGTTCTGGGAAACAGATTTCACCGAACTAAAACCAGCCAGATATGGAAATAAATATCTTTTAGTTTTTATAGATACTTTTTCAGGATGGGTAGAGGCCTATCCCACTAAGAAAGAGACTGCGGCTATGGTGACCAAGAAACTCCTAGAAGAAATTGTTCCCAGGTATGGAATGCCACAGGTAATAGGCTCTGACAACGGTCCAGCCTTTGTTGCCCAGGTAAGTCAGGAGGTGGCCAGGATACTGGGGATTAATTGGAAATTACATTGTGCATACAGACCCCAAAGCTCAGGACAGGTAGAAAGAATGAATAGAACACTAAAAGAGACCATTACTAAATTGTCCATGGAGACTGGCTGTACAGACTGGACGATGCTCCTTCCCTGGGCCCTTTTCAGGGTCCGCAATACCCCCTATAGATTTAACCTCACCCCCTTTGAGATACTTTTCGGAGTCCCAACTCCACTCAGCACATTGCTGACCCAGAGAGGGCCAGATACAATCTCTAACTCTGATTTGAACTGCAGGCTGCAAGCGCTACACCTCCTTCAGAGTGACTTGTGGCCTAAATTGAAAGAAGCCTATCTGCCTGCTAAGGACCCAGTTCCACACCCGTATCAGCCTGGAGACTCGGTCTACGTGAGACGACATCGACCCACAAACCTCGAACCTCGCTGGAAGGGACCCTTCACTGTACTCCTGACAACACCAACGGCCGTGAAGGTGGACGGAATCGCCGCCTGGATCCACGCCTCTCACGTTAAACCGGCTCCCTCACCTGACTCTCGCTGGCAGCTGACAAAGACTGACAACCCCCTCAAGTTGCGTCTCCGCTGTGTTCCCACTACTGTCTCGAGTCATAATGACTCATCTTAAGGTTTGGTTACAGTTACTACTAATGTTCTTGTTGCTACCCCACTCAATAGCAGCCTCCCCCTACCAGCTCTACAACTACACCTGGCAGATCATTAATCAGGCAGGTGATGTTGCTAGTTCTACCTCACAACTATCCATAACCACTCCATGGCCCACCCTTGAGGTGGACCTCTGTAGGCTAGCCTTAGGAGCCGAATCAGGGTGGGGAACACCCGACTATTATTTGCCCCAGCGAGGACCCATAAACATAGGTTACCAACCACCCGAGGGGTCATCCTCAGGCTCTGTTTATGTGCCACCACCTCAACCCAAATGCTCTGACCCTCAGGGAAGAAAAGTCCTACAAGAGACCCCTATATATGTTTGCCCAGGAGGACACCGTCCCAGGCCCCTGGGTAAAAGATGTGGGTTTGCTAATGTTTATTTCTGTGCAAAATGGGGGTGTGAGACCACAGGGGACGGGTATTGGAATCCCTCCTCTACATGGGATTATATAACTGTTAAGAAAAAACAACACTCAGGCCCTTGTACTACTTGGTGTAACCCGGTGATGATTTCTTTCACTGACCAGGCAAAAACTAAAGACTGGGAAATTAGGGGATTTGAATGGGGACTTCGGATGTATGCATACTCTACAGACCCAGGACTAACTTTCAGAATTAAGCTCAGCAAGACATTTCCGGACTCTCAGAAAATTAGTATAGGACCTAACTCCTTACTTCATAATCAACCTCTTCCTCCTCAACCTCTTCCTCCTCTCCCACTACCCAAGCCTGCCTCCCCCACTTCGATCTCCACGGCTCCAACTCTCTTCCAACCCACTCTGCCCCCTAACCCCCTTTCTTCAGCAGGTCTAATTTTAACCGTGGTAAATTCCTCTGTCCAGTTCTTTAATATGATTAACCATACTTTAGAGGACTGTTGGATATGCTATTCCTCCAGCCCTCCTTTCTATGAGGGACTGGCCACTACAGGAAATTTAAATTTTGCCAATAGTACTGACAATTTGCGTTGGAGACCCCCTCCAGGCTCTCAAGGGTTGACTATGAGCTTTGTTTCTGGTGCCGGACTATGCCTACTAGGACCTAACATGCTCCCCCCCCGCTCCCTCTCTGAGATCTGTAATCAAACTATCACTATCAACTCCCGCCTCTCCTCCCAATATATCTCTGCACCACTAGATACCTATCTTGCTTGCTCTACAGGACTCACTACTTATGTAGAAAAAGAGACCTTCCTAGCAGAAAAAGACTATTGTATACTAATAAGCCTATTGCCCAGACTTACTATCAGAGACGCAGATGTTTTCCAGAAGATATGGAATACTGATTCTACTTCACTTCGATTCAAGAGAGAGCCTATCACTACTTTAACCTTAGCATTAGTAGTAGGTCTGGGGGCAGCGGGGGCAGGAACAGGAATAGCTTCTTTAGTCACCTCTAACCAGCATTATGCTACCCTCAGTGCAGCAATAGATAAAGACTTGCAAGAATTACAATCAGGCATGCAGAATCTAAAAGACTCAGTCTCCTCCTTGTCAGAGGTTGTTTTACAAAATAGACGGGGACTAGATTTACTGTTTCTACAGCAAGGGGGATTATGTGTAGCCTTAAAGGAAGAATGCTGCTTTTATGCAGATAAGACGGGTCTAGTTGAAGATAGTCTGAAGCGGGTACGAGAAAGCTTAGAACAACGTAAAAGAGAAAGACAGCAACAACAGTCATGGTATGAGTCTTGGTTCTCCAGTTCCCCTTGGGTGACCACCCTGATCTCTACCCTACTCGGACCTCTCTTAATATTACTTTTGTTTCTCACTTTCGGCCCTTGTATTTTAAACAAATTACTCACTTTTATTAGAGAAAGAATTAGTGCTGTGCAGATAATGGTGCTTAGACAACAATACCAGCAGTTGGCCCAGGCAGATAATGAATCCACAATTCCATGATTGGAATTATGACAAAGAAAAGGGGGAAATGAAAGATTACCAATAAATACAACTAACCTGCTTCTTTGGCTTCTGTACAATTGCTTGCTTTACCTAGACATAAGGACAGCCATTTTATGAAGGAAAAGCATGTTATACGTGACTTTCTGCCGTACGTGACTTTCTGCAACTAGCCGCCCGGGCCCAGATAAGGAACTAGTTAACTGAAATGCTGACCTTTGCCTTAGAAATCTGTGCTTGTTTGCCCACCTGTGCTTGTTTGCCCAACCCCTGTTTGCTCAACCGTAACCCCCTTACCCAATTTCTGGAAAGCCTCCGCTCAGAGACAATTGAACAATGCCTACCGCAGGGGCCCTAGCTCCCTGCCTGGGGTCACGATCCCTGAGCCGAGGCGACACCCTGACGACATCTGAAGAATCCCTGAGCTGAAACATGTTTGAGATATTTCCGCATGTTTTATGATCTTTCCCTTTAAAACCCCTACCTCCCGGCTGCTGGGAGCTCTTCACCCCTCCTGCGTGAGGACTTCGTGTCGAGCCCCGGTGCACCGGCTTCACAATAAACCTCTTGCGTCTTGCATTGAGAGCTCTCCGTGTGAGTGTCTTTGGGTCTAGTAGACAATCCCGCTTGGGGACCCTCCGGGGGCTCCCCACAATTGTCTCCAGATCCTGGGTCTGTGGAGCAAATGCCAACAATGTGACCACTCAGGTGAATTTAGGTACCTATTAGCGAAGTAATTCTTACAGGGAATACTTGGGAAGAATGTTGAGTCTTGATGCTATGCAGTCTACATATTTACTAACATCTGTAAAGAGAGAAAAATGTTATATTTCTCTACATTTCTTTATGCCTAGCCTAGAAAAATAGAGAAGTCACTTCCTTGTAGGAGGCTCTGCTGATGGCAGGTAAACAAGAGGCTCTGCTGGGATGAATAGCATTTCCTGGGTTTGTTGAGCAAACTCCTTAAGATAAATGGGACTCCTTGTCACTGGCCTATATTGCAACTCCCAGGTGGTACATCCTAAAAGATAAGTGGGTCTCCTGGTCACAGGTCTACCTCACACCCCCCAGGTGGCGCTTCCTGTAACTGACCAACAGATCTGTTTACTGGTTCCTTTTTTTAACTTTTATGGCTGTAACTGTCACATGTAAATAGGGTTTAACTCCCATGCTGTTTTTTTTCTAATATCGTGTGGTTATTTCCAATAAAAGCTGACACTCTGAACACTTCATGGCTGCGCCCCCCCCCCCCCCCCGCCCCGAGATTCCCTCTGCGGGCAGACCTGATATACCAGACTTTCTTTTTTTAATTTACTTTCTTTTTTACCCAAAAAAGCTTTGCCTCACATTCCATGAGTCGGTGGTCTTACTTGTGTGACACTGGACCCCATAACGCACCAAGCTGGACTCTTAATACTCAACAGATATGAAGAAGTTTTTTTTAATTTTAATGTTTAAATTTGTGGGGTTTTTCATTAGCATTAAAATATGTTTTAATTTAAACAAAGGGTAACATTTTTGAGCATCCAATAATTAGCATATATATGGCTGTAATGACCCAGAAATGGTCAGGAAGGCAGGAATGAAGAACCACAACTATGGTCTTTTTTCATAAACCATCTGGAAAAAAAAGAACAATATTTGTTTTAGAGTGAAATTTGAGTCATTTTCAATGTACTTACCTGTCTGTTCAGAAAATTTCTTGGTGCAATGAAGCACTATAACTACTTTTCAAACATCGTTGAGAAGGTATATTAAATATATAAATACAATAAAATGAACATAGGTATTGTTCAGAAGGGGAGTTACTAAAAATCACTAATAATAAAATATGGATGGCCACAATGTCTCAGGCATCACATTTTATTCTTAAATCAAATCACATTGTTCTCTTGCCCATAAATATATTGCAAACTGATCTATTTTAGGCTCTTTCTGTTAACTTATTCATATTCACTGCTCATCATTACACAAACATATTTGTATATTTTAATGGCACTTCCAAGCATGAAAGCAAGTAGTTTCTCAATACAATTGGCTTACAGGCAATTGTTTTCTTGATTGCAACCTAAATTGAAGCCAAATTAAGTCAATGGTTACAAGGAACTGAAAGATTTTATTGAACTATTTTTTTTTTGTTTGTGATATATTTGAATTTACTAAAATGCCCAAAAATCTAAGTAAAACTTCTATGTTTTATTCTTTCCATATTCAAATTTCTATAAAAATATGTTTTACTACAAATTTACTAGAAAAAGGAGAGAGAATGGTAAGAATAAACATTGTCAGTAAATAAACCAGGCAAACATGTTCCTTCCTCCTCCCTGCAATACATTTAGCTGAAAGTCTGAGCTATAATAAAATGCATGATGAAATTCAGTAGGTTTGATTTTGTGGTAAAAAGAAAGGAGGAAAATTTTCATGTTTTAAGTTGTTCTTATTTAAATCCTTTCCACGCTAGAAGCATACTGAATGCCTGCATGGTTTGCATACAGTGAACTTCCAATTTTATATAATTCACATTTCCTGGACTATCTACTGACTCTGCGTGCCATTCATCTCTCTAGTGTGTACTGTGAGATATTGACATTTAACATGTGACTAGCATATGAAATTTGCCCATATTGATTATAATATAATATATAAGATAAATACATATACATATATATCTCTTGAATATGCTTTCTTGTTCTTACAATAGTTAAATTCTGTTCTCAACTTGATCAGGTATATGAATTAAGTAAGAGACATGCCTCTTGGGTGGGTGCTGTGGATTGGCAAAGCCAGGACCACCAGTCCGAGGGAAAACAGGGCCTTGGGAGGTGGGCAAGGAGTCAACGAAGTGACAAACAGACACACACACAAGGTTAATGTATCTGAGTGCATTTTACTGAAGTAGAGCATCAGGTTATATAAGCATAAGCTTAGCCTTTGTTTGGTACAATTTCTATGAACAGCATGTTCCAGGAATTGGGGCACAAATACATGAGTAAAGATTATAATCACATATTTAACAGTTAATGTCTCACCAAAATTAGTATTAGACAGTCAGTGGTTACAAATGACTTTTGGTTTTTAGCCTGCTTCAAGCATCAAGTATTTTTAACAAAAGTTCTAACAGGGCAACTTCATAACTGTAATATATTTTCTTCCTTGAACCATACCATAAAAATGTAGGTGTATCAAAACCTGCCTTCTCATAATTGGATCCCAGTTGTTTCCTAATGTTTTCTCTTTGTGCTTTAGTAAGCAAGCACCAAGGTGGCCTCGACTTAGCAAGTCTGTCCACAAAAGTTAAAGAATACCAAGAAACATGCTTCCCACCATTGTTTACTAGCGTATCCCCATTCCTATACACTCCTGTATGTTCATCGATTGGTTCTGGTCCTCGGAATTCTGACTATGGCTTGAAACAACAGCTGGGTCTTCGAAGGAAGCGTCACACCATCAGGTGACTCAATTTTTGGAAACTGTTCCATATCTAATTTTTACTAAATTGTGAAATAACATCATGCTGCTGTCATGTGTCAGGAACAGAACAGTAGTAATGAAGAAAACAGCTACTAGAGAGCAGCAAAAGGCACTACAAGCCTGGAAAATGCATGTCCTTCCAGGAGGCTTTCTTCCTTGAAGCTTTCACCTTGGCCTGGTGAACTGGTCACGCAGACTCCACTGGAGTGGTGTGGCAGGTGGGTCTGTGAGGGTGTTTCCAGGGAGGATTAGCTGAGGGAGGAAGACCTTCCCCAGAGCCAGCAGCCCTTCTGATGGTGGAGGCCTGTGTATAAGGAGGCTCAGGACAAGCACTTCTGATGGTGGAAGCCTGTCTATAGAAGAAGGTTATAAGACAAGATGGTGCTTTTTGCATTGCTACTCTATTTGCTGGTGATAGCATCTTTCCCATCACTGCTATCCTTTGCAGACATCTGAATCAGCTTCTTCAGCTTGCCAATATAGATGCAGCACCAATGCTTCTCCAAAAATCCTCTATGTCATCAGCACCAGAACTGGACTGCTTAGGCACCCAGCATCATAGACTGAGCAGCTACAGGATTCTCTAACTCTCCAGCTGCTGCCAGCCATTGGTGGATTGACCAGTCCATATTGGAAACCAATCTAATAAAAACCCTTTAAAATATTCATTCAAACAGTTCTATTCCTCTAGAGAATCCTGACTAAGATTTTAAGTTCATTTATAGTCTAGCTGTTTACCCCATACTTCATTAATTATTACATGTAACATGGAGAATCTACTGCCCACATCATTGACCCTCTGACAAATCTTAGATTTGCCTCCCCATTTTTATCACACTTTACTAGACCCAGTTTAGCATGTACACTTTGTATTGTGATTAATTTCACATAATCACAAGTGGAGGAAGAATTAAAGATATAATTTCTATGAAAACTGCATTAGATGAATAGGAAAATCCTGATCAGTAAATACTGTTGAAAGAAATGCCCATACAGTTTGGAATAATGAAAATAACACTTAATATTGATATAGATTAAATTTCTTCTCTGACTGATTCTGTAGTATGTGTTTATGTGGACCACAGCAGGAGGTGTGAGTTTCAGATCTACTAAATGAAAAGCCAGTGCATCTTCATAGAAAGGTAATTGCTATGCCTCATCACTGTTTGGATTCCAGAACATCAGAACCAGACAGACTTGATGGATCTTCTGGAGGTTTTTCTAGGTGCAGAAGCAGAAATTAGGTAAAGAAGAGGGATGAATAGGACACAGAGGAGAACCTGAAATGCAGGTGTTTTGTGATTGTAAACAGTGTGGATAAAAAGGATTTTCAGTAACTACAAACATATTGCCAAATTTTCTAATGAGAGTAAATGTCTAAAACACTTATGTACCTGCACTCTTTCCCCAGTAATTTAGGAGCTTGCCTCTCAGACAAGGACTCCAAACACTTCTGAAAAGCATTTATGCCAGGCACAGAAGCCTTTTTCTTTAATTAAAAATCATTTATTTGTTTATTTATTTTTAATTTTTTTTGTTTTTTATTTATTTATTTGAGAGCGACAGAGAGAAGGAAGCAGAGAGAGAGAGAGAATGGGCGCGCCAGAGCTTCCAGCCTCTGTAAACAAACTCCAGATGCGTGCACCCCCTTGTGCATCTGGCTAACGTGAGTCCTGAGAAATTAAGCCTCGAACTGGGGTCGTTAGGCTTCACAGGCAAGCGCTTAACCGCTAAGCCATCTCTCCAGCCATATTTATTTTTATGTTTTTATGAATTAGTTTTGTATTCAGCAAATACAGTCAGTTTGGTACCATTATTAGGCTCATCCGTGACGTACCCCCTCCCCTTGGCCCCTCCTTGTTGATGTATATGGGTCATGCATTGTGGAGTTAGCCCACAGATATGAGTAAGGTAATGTCTCTGCATATCATGACCCAACATGTGGCTCTGACATTCTTTCCACCACTTCTTCCACAAAATTTCCCTGAGCCATGTTGGGTTCATTTTTGGTCTGCTTCAGTGATGAGGTGTTGGGGGCCTCTGGGTCTCTGGCTCTCTGGTTTGGTAGGAGTTGATTTTTCTCTCTGTTTATCTCCTTCACCCTTGTGTTGGTACTCAGTTCACCAGGAAAACAGCACCCTTGCTTGTTTCGCCAATTGTTCTTACTTTCAGCCGGGGCCCTTTTGAGGTATGATGGGGTGGCTCTCTCCTTAGGAGCTACATCTATCTGAAAAAGAGAAGCAGATTCTCCAACAGAGAGTAAATTAGTACCAGGACGAATAAGATAACCCTTACATTTTTATAGAGAATTTAATAGGTGTAGGCCCTCCTGTAGCCCACGATTGATGGTAGCTTGATATTGGAGAGTGGGCTTATGTTTGGATATGGTTCTGACTTGTTTCCCAGCTCCAGCTATGGGGTCCATACCACTGAGAGGATCAGTTAGCCAAATCAAGAGCAGTTGGTTCCCCACCATGGCTGTGTGCCACTATTGCACTTGTATGGGCATCACAACAGGTTATTTGCTGCTAACTAGGTTAGACCATGAGTTGGTTGGACAGATATTGATCATTTTCCCCAGTCGCCCATGTAGCACCTTCTGGCACTAGATGCGCTGACTGTCTGGGGACTGACTCTCTTCCAGCTTCCAGCCATGCCATTCCATTTTATGTGTTGACCACATAAGGTGTCTTTAGCAGTAGGGTCTTACCACTTACCTTTGGTGGGTCATCAAGTACTCTGACAGAAATCTGTCTTTCTTTTAGGAAACTTTGTAGGTCTCTCTGATCAAAAGCTCATTGTGGATGATAGCCCCATGCTGGTACTGGGAGTTACAGGTCAGTGCTCACTAAGAAAAGGAGGAAAAAGATAACTAATATGCAAGAGTTAGAGAGAAGAGAGGGAGAGACAGAGAGAGACAGAGACAGAGAGAGAGAGAGAGAGAGGAGAGGGAGGGAGGGAGGGAAGCTCTAGAAGATTAAGGTTAGTCTTCATCATACCCTCTCCCATGTCTTGTGGTTCAGGTGTTCCCTCTAAGGGCCTGGTGAAGGTTCAGCCATTTTGTCTGTCTTTTAGGAAGCAGAATTTTATGGTACCATTGCTGTTTGGGTCTAGATTTATGTTTCCTACCCCTTCTCTGCCCTCCTCTCCCTCCCCACCCATTCCATTGTCTAGTCCACGAGATGCTTGCTGGGAACAGAAGCCTTTTGATCCTCTAAGTGGACACTAATAATGTGGATGCCATGGGTGATTGCAATAGTGATCCAAGAAAGGATTGGGAATGGGTGAGCATTTACATAACTTATATTAAATGGTATGCCCAGAGTAAAATGTATCATCATTTTATGAATTCTCACTTTAATCAGGTTTTCATTATTTTTACTGCCTAACTCATCTTGAGGGTTTGGCCTAGAACACACAGGTCATACTAGGGTTTAGAAAAACTCAAAAACATGGTACATCTTGGAATCCATTGCCACATCTGAACCTTCCCCTGTCTTTAGTCATCAAAATTGCTTGGTGCTTTCTTTTTTTTTTTTTCAGTTCCCCATATCATTTTCTCATTCTCCAATACTTGAACCTGTTTCTGTTTATACCCTTATGTGACACAAACTTCTGCCTTTTCCAATGTCTTACCCAACATCATCTTCAGAGCATTCCATGTATATGCATTCAAGCTCTAAATGAGACACTAGTCTTTCCTGTGGTGCTTAGTATACATAGCATTTATTTCCTTCTCCTGGGTTACCCATGAGGGCCATAGACTCATAGTAGAAGATGCTTGTACTGTGGAAACAAAAATTAAATCCCTTTCCCCCATTGCTAAGGCCTGAACCTAGGGCTTGTGCATGATAGCCATGTGCTTTATTCTTAAGCTACAATCCCCATCTTTATCTTATCATCATCATGGATCCCTGGCACTCAGTGACCTAGGAATCCTAACTATAAATACAACTGTATATAAAACCTGTGACATGCAGGAAATACAAGCAGACAAAGTAACACAGTGTTTATGCAATTTTGAAATAAACAAAAACATCATTATAGCTGTGCATGGTGGTACACACCTTTAATCCCAGAACTCTGGAGGCAGAGGCAGGAGGATCACCATGAGTTAGAGGTCACCCTGAGACTACATAGTGAATTCCAGGTCAGCCTGGACTAGAGTGAAACCCTACCTCAAAAAAAAGCAAAAATAAATCATTATAATTATTTGTTATGTAGAAACTACAAGAACATATAACAAACTATCTTAAAGTTGTATTAGTACACTAATTACCTGCACTTTTCTGGGATAAAACACACATCCAAAGGCAAATGATGTTAGGAAAGAGTGTCTTATAGTCTTGAGGGTAAACTTCATGATAGCAGGGAAAGTTTGGCAGATCAGCTGTTGGAAATCACAACCTCCCACAGCAGTTGGCAGAAAGCAGCAAGAATGAACAGAGCTGGCATTGGCAAGCTGAGCACTAATAAACCTCAAGGTCTGTCCTCCAGCAAGGCTCTACCTCCCAAACTGCCACCAGCTGAAGAACAAGTGTCCAACACACATGAGTCTTTGGGGGCATCTTATTCAAACCACCAGTTAGGAATCCCCTAAAAGTTAACTCACAGAATATACTTTAAGAGGTAATTTATCAGATTATTTCATGCAGTTAGAGGCTGAAAGGTCCTATAATGGTAATCTGCAGACTGGAGAGCCAGTGAAATTGGTAGCTGCTCAGAGCAAGAAACAGAAAGCCTTGGAACAAGAGAGAGATCAATATGGAGCTACAATTTGAGGCTGAGGGCAAGAAGCACCTAAAAGGCCAGAGCAATTTCTTTCTTCTCTCTCTCTCTCTCTCTCTCTCTTTCTCTTTCTTCCTTCCTTCCTTCCTTCCTTCCTTCCTTCCTTCCTTCCCTCCTTCCTTTCTTTCTTTCTTTCTTTCTTTCTTCTTCTTATTTTGCTTTTAAAAAGTAGGGTCTTGCTGTAGCCCAGGCTGACCTGAAATCCACTATGTTGTCTCAGGCTGGCCTCAAAGTCACAGTGATCCTCCTACCTCTGCCTCCCAAAAACTAGAATTAAAGGCATGTGGCACCACACCAGGCAGCCAGAAAAATTTCATATGCAAAACCGGAGGACCTGGAACCTGAGGTCTACAGTTGATAACAGTAGAGTATGCCATCTGCAGAAGATTGAGTGCATGTGAGCTGTGATATTCCATCCACTCTCTCAAATGAATGGATGGTGCTGTGTCAATACAAGGTGAGGTTTCCCCACACATTGACAAATCTCTAGAACTTCCCTGACAGACACACTCAAAATTTTGCTTTTCCAATTTTCTAGGTATCCTGCAATTCAGTCAAGTTGACAATGAAAATGAACCATCCTGCAAGTGAACAATTCTGTAGCCCTCATTATTCCCTGACCACCCAGCCCCTCCTCATAATTACAGATTTATCCATCTGGATATGCTATAAGAATGAACCCATGTGGTGTGTTATCATTCTTTCATGGATTTCACTGAGCATTGTAGTTTTCATGTTCATCTTTGATGCCCTCACATCAATGCCACTCCTTTCAAAGCAGAAAAAATATTCCATCATCAATTCTGGTTGTGGTTTAATTTCAAGATATCCTTCATACGCTTATGTGTTTGAATACTGTATCACCAGCTAGTGGTACTTTTTGGGAAGGTTTTGGAACCATTAGGAGGTTAAGCCTTGCTGTAAAGTGGGTCTTTGGAGATGGGTATGGAGATGTGGCAGTCCTGCCTCACTTCCTATTCATCTTCTGCTTCTTGCCTGTTAATGAACATGCCAGGCTCCCACTGCTGCTACTTTCCATTCCTTCCTTGACATAAAACTTCTCCTCAAAACTGGAAGTGAAGAATAATCCCTTTTCTTTCTTAAATGGCTTCTGTTCAAGTATTTGTTCACAGCAATGAAAAAGTAACACACACATACACACACATATATATATTTTAAAGTATTAATTTGTAAAATGTAACCATTAGCTAAACCTCAGTTTATGTCATCTTGTGTTGGCAGGTAAATTTTGGATTTCTCTAGACCCATAGTGAATAAGCTCTTATATATAACCATGCTTATAGAGTATGGAAGACATCAGAAAAAGTAAGGGCTAATGGAGTGGGGTAAATCTGGAGCCTTAGGTACTTGTTCAACTCCCTCTAGGCAACAGTTGCTTGTGTATTCCCCATTACCCAGTGTTATTAGCAGTTGCTCAAACATAAACCAAACAGGATGCCTTTCAGAACCAACACCTTGCAATGACCTTTCTTTAATTATTATTCATGTACACAGTGCATAAACAACTATGTTAGTACCATCGTATGCCTCCTCCCTGTCCTCCCCCCTCTGGAGGACCCTCTTCATTGGGGAATGTAGTTTGTGCATAGCCATCAGTTATGGGTAAGAGGCAATGTCTCTGTGCATAATGTCCCAACATGTGGCTCTAACATTCTTTTCTCCCCCTCTTCTTCAAATTTCCCTGAGTCATGTTGGGTTTGTTTTAGGTCTACTTCAGTGATGAGGTCTTGGGAGCCTCTGTGTCTTTGGATCTCTGGTTTTGTAGGAGTTGAGTGTTCTCTGTATCTACCTTCTTCACCCTTGTGCTGGTACCAGGTTCACTAAGAAAGCAGCACTCTTGCTCATGGTTCCCCAATTACTCTATGGTTTCAGCTGGGGCCCTGGTGAAGTGTGATGGGCTGATTCTCTCCTCAGGATCTGTGTCCATCTGAAAAAGAGAAGCAAATTCTCCAATGGAGAGTGAAATCAGCACCAGGTAAATGGTATAACCATTATTATTTTAGAGAGAATATAATAGGTATAAGGCCCCCCCTGTAGCCCATAATTGGTGGGAGTGTAATAATGGAGAGCAGGCTCATTTTATGGATATGGTTCTGACTTGTTTCACAGCTCCAGCTATGGGTTCCATTCCATTGAGCAGATCCGTTAGCCAAATCAAGAGCAATTGGTTACCCACCATAGCTGTGTGCCACTATTGCACTTGTGTGAGCATCATGTCAGATTGTTTGCTGCTGAGTAGCTTAGACCACAAGTTGCTTTGTCAGATGTTGGTCATTTTACCCCAGTCACTCATGTAACACCTTCTGGAACTAGATGAGCTAACTGTCTGGGGACTGACTGTCTTCCAGTTTCCAGCCAAGTCACTCCATTTTCCATATCAACAGCATATGGTGGCAATGACCCAATTTTGACTTTTGGTTTTCACTGTAGGCACAAAGGTCAAAACTCAGTGCCTTCCACTTGCTAGGCAAGCACCACATACATATATATATATACATATATATATATATATATATATATTTGGTTTGTCGAGGTAGGGTCTCACTCTAGTCCAGGCTGACCTGGAACTCACTATGTACTCTCAGGGTGGCATCAAACTCACGCCAATCTTCCTACCTCTGCCTCCAAAGTGCTGGGATTAAAGGCATGCACCACCATGCCTGATGACGAGCATTATTTTTTAAAAGAGAAGTTTTCTTTGCAACAGAAGACAGGAGTGACCTTAGTTGAGAAAGGACTGTCTTTTTAAGTGTACAGTATATGCATCTCTGTCCACCCTGGTGTCAGGAGAACAGGTCACTGGCAAGTGAATAGCCATGAAAGTGACTGAGTGCTGGACCCTTCTAGTCTGTAGCCATACAATGAAGATATCATGTCCTATGGGACAAGTTAAGGCTCATTTATACCCTTGGGGCTCACAGTTCACAAACTGCCCATGAATACTGATCACTGTAACTCATGCCATGGCATAGCTGTCCTATATTTGTTTCATTGAATTTCATAGTATCAGTTGCTCCAATATCAATAAACCTTTTAACTTACCCTTTGATTAAAGAGAAGTCAATGTCTCCTGGAAAAATGCCTGCTCTTTCAAAACAATTAAAATATTGACCAGAACAGCCTTCAACAGTGAGCATTTAAATGGGATAAAAGAGAGTAATTTGAAAAATTAACTGCTAGGTTGTGGTACTGCTTCTATATTCTCAGAAAGAATATTATTTCTGGGGTCCAAAGAATTAATTGAGTAGAATATTGAATAGCTTCTGATCATGAATAGTTTTATAAAAGTTTGGTGTTATTTGATTCAAGTACATACTTTTCTGACTACTTCTCTATAGTGCTGAATTTCTTAATTTCCTTAAACATTATACTCTGACAGTCAGCATTCTAGTTTTAAAGAGGAATATTGAGTTTATTTTCAAACATTTCCCAATTATTCAATTTGGCATTCTCTGATATAGATAAATGTGTTCCTCTGAGTTATAAGAAAGTCAAATACCTTAATTTTAAGATAGCTTTACATATCTCTTTCATTTCTCCCAAGTGAATGTCAGATGCAACCTACCTCCTATTTCAAAGAATCCATAGCATTGGCAGATGTTTTGAATATTCCTAGAGATTCAAAGGGTTAGAAGTCAGTGAAGCCCATTTTTTCTAAATGTCATACCCTAAAACTTAACATATTAAAATCAATTAACAGTTTTCACCTTTCCTGAAAGGGTTCAATATATATATTTTTAAACAAAACTTTATTATTTCAAGGCATATACCTTAAACAATTACAAAATTCCAATTGAAATCTTTGATGTTGTTTTCAAGTCTATGACTGTGGTTTTATTTGTTTTTCTACAGGTGGATTTTCCACAACTCTTGAGTACCTTTCTCTTAGCAATGTTCTGGCTTTGGACTATAGCCTACTGAAGCTAGAATTTCAATATTTATAATTACAGGGAATTAAATTTGTCTCCTGCCACTACAAATGAGATCTAGACGAATGTGCTACCTTGTGTGTCTGGCTTTATGTGGGTTCTAGAGAATTGAACCCAGGCTATTAGGCTTGTCATGCCTTAATGTTTTGGGGGGTTTAAAGATGCTTATAAGGATTATGCATGTAAACTAAGAATTGAATAAGTGAAATAGTCTGGACTGATTTAAATTACAGAAACAGTGAAAAACTAAATTAAGAACTTTACTGCTGAAGACACCTTATGTGACTGACATACAAATTAGAATGGCATGGCTGGAAATTGGAAGAGAGTCAGTCCCCAGACAGTCAGTGCGTCTAGTGCCAGAAGGTGCTACATGGGCGACTGGGGGAAAATGACCAATATCTGTCGAAGCAACGAATGGTCTAACCTACTTAGCAGCAAATAACTTGTTGTGATGCCCACACAAGTGCAGGGGTGGCACACAGCCATGGTGGGGAACCAACTGCTCTCAATTTGGCTAACTGATCCCCTCACTGGTATGGGACCCATAGCTGGAGCTGGGAAATAAGTCAGAACCATATCCAAACATAAGCCCACTCTCCAATATCAAGCTACCATCAATCGTGGGCTACAAGAGGGCCATGTTGAGGAAACTCCTTAGATTGGTGAGAAAATGTGTTGATTGATTTGTAGTTTTATTATTTTTTTATTAAGGAGGAACTTAATATCATTGAGAAATGTATTAATTTTAACAGGCTTAGTTCATATGAGCACAGGTTTATTTGTTATGCTATTGATAGGAGACAGATTGGCTAGGCAGTCAGGGTAACAGAACCCCAAAAGTAAATGGTGTATTTCCACTTGACTAAAAACAGGAAATGTCACTAGGCCTACAAAACCTGGATGCTTTCCTTATCTCCTTTCTTCCCTGGAAAGTTACACCTTTTAGGAAAGATTTCTAGATTTAACTTGCACCCTTCCTAGATGACAGAAACTTTAATCCCTACGTAAGATTTCTGGAAATGTTACTGCACATTGCAGAAACCCAGACTTTCTCCTCTAGTGACTGTGAAATCTGATCCTTGTCATGTAGAGACCTGTGAATCTGGTACTTGGCACTTAGAAAACTGTACAATGTTTCATAAAACCCCTAACTAAAATCATCCAATGAGTTCACCTCCATGGAGACTCCCTCCTGTCTGGACAGACAGGACTCTTTCCTTTTCTGTCAAGCTCTAATAAACTTCACCTAAAATTTACCTTTCACCTTCCTCTGGTTTGTGAATCACATTCATCAAATTCATAGACTAAGAACCGAAGAAGGCCACTCACTCATTGGAAGCACTGTGTGAACTTGAGTTCTGGCACTTTAGCTCCTGAGTTAAAGCACATGTAAGAGCTGAGATATGGCTCCATCACTCCAAAGGACACCAAAAGTCTCTATGAGGTTTCATTAATATTTGTATTAACTATTTTCTCATTACAAGGGACAGGATACATGACAAAAATTATATTAAAGTGGGGGGTTGGTTTACAATTCAAGATTATAGCCTACTGAGGTAGGAAAAGCATTATGGCAAGAGTGTGATACAGCTGGTCAGATCACATCCACAGTCAGGAAGCAGAGAGATGAATGCTCATTCTTAGCTTTCTTTTTCCTTCTTATTCAGTCCTGGAATGGTGGTGCACATACTCATGCTGGGTCTTCCCACCTCAGTTAATCTACTCAAGGTAATCACTCACAGACATGCCCAGAGATTTGTTTTCATGTAAAATTAGAAAATCACCATTGTCATGAACAAGAGAGTTAGAAAGAATGCAATAATCAGATTTTGCCAAATTTATCATTGAAGTTTATAACTGTAATCTCTCTAGGTTTGTTTGCTGAGATCAGTAGGGTTTGCTACTATTATTAAAATGTTTCTGGTTTTCTCCCTCTCACATACATGCACACACACACACACACACACACACACACACACACACACACACACAGAATTGTTCCTCTGTATTCATATGATTAAAACCATAGATTAAACCATCAAAAATAGGAAATACTCAAATTGTGGCTTCATAGAAATTTTGATTCTTCTGGTTTCCAGAGCTCTGTGCTGTTCCCCTGGTCTCACCATGTCTATGATCCTCATTAGAAAACCCAAGTTCTTTTTTGGATTTCACTGCCTACTCACTGTGAATTCACTATGAATTCTTTGTGATTTTACATTTCTTTAGCTTTAAATGCCAGATATTAATATACATATTACCCGTTATGTCAATTGATGATAAAAGCCTGTTTTGTTGCATCTCCAAAAGCATTGGACATTAGTGAAGTCATGAGGATATGAGAACACTTTAGAAAATGAAAATTGCTCCATGGGTGTTTCAAATTATCACCTTGCAAAGTGTTTTCTAATTTTCATTTCTCAGGAGATGTGATATTGTAACAATGACAGAGAGCCATCTACAAGTCATGGTCTAATCAATTATTGCTTCCTCATTTCCTGCCAATCTGGGAACATATGTGGCTAAGGAAGCCATCTAAACATAAGACCCTGAGAAGTTTCCATCTATCTATTGGAATTGCCTGTGACATCCCATACCACTACTATAGCAGAGGAAGCTGAGAAGGAGAATGGTCCTCTAGAAGTCAGTGATGTCAATCACAAATATAGACATGATTAAATACTTTGGATGGTATGTGGGAGAATGTTCAATTGTCCACTAAACAAACACTCTTACTATAGGACACTAAACCCCACCAGAGTATACAGTGTTTTTCACTGCTTTCTCATTGATCTCCCTATTGTAGAATATTCCATGTCATATATATTTATAAGAGAGACTGTATATCCTTAATGAGTATCTATCTAAACCAGTATGGTGACTATCCTCAGAGGTCCAAGCTACTTGTGATTCATTACCCCTTGGGCATGTCACATCCATGTAGTACAAGATAATGTATTACTTACTTCAATGCCAATAGCCAGTGGTGTAATGGTGTATCAGGAGTGAAAGATCTTTTCTTTCTTTTTAAACCAGAGCCCATGATATGCATACACTATCTATGCATACACCATTTATTGTTTGCATCTTATTGCCCAAAGTTAGTCACATAGTCACATTTAACTCTAGTGGAGGCTCCAAAATTTCTTTTCATGAGGAGAGCCAGACTAAAATTAGGTATAATTTAAATGATAAATGATGGAATTTGGGGAACTTTATCTCTATTTCAGGGGTATCATGTGATTAGCTAATACATGTGTTGAATGGATTATAATAGTCACTATTGAAATTGTTCTTAACATCTAACACTGGAAGAAAGTACTTTATAACTTAAACAAATTGCATTATTTGTCATCTATCAAAGGTTTTGTAGGATGGATTTATTTTACTAATGTGCATATCATTACATATAATTTATGTCATAATTATGGGAAACCTATGATCTCAAGTGGCAGTATTTTAATTTGTGAGAAGTTCCTTTAGAAGTTCCTAGTGCTAATATCTATTCTTTCAAAGTATACTTCAAAAGAATTTAAGATATTTAGACATAAATTAAATATTTGTCAGGATTTTTTAGTACCAACTAATTAATATATGAGTAACAGTATGGCTTATTCTACACTTTTAAAAGTTTTGGGAGTTGGGAGAATAGCTTATTAAAAAAAGTGATTGTCTTACAAGCAGAAGAACCTGAGTTTAATCCTTAAAACCCACACAATTTGCCAAGTATAATGGAACACAGTTGTAATACCAACACTGGGGAGGAGACAGAAGGATGCCTGGGCTTGCAGCTAGGCAGTCTTAACCACTTGGTACATTTTAGTCTAGTGAGTGACCCTATCTCAAATAAGAGATAGATGGCTACCTGAGGAATGTACCTGAAGAATAACACCAAAAATTGCCATTTGGGCTCTGCACACATGCAGACAGCTGCATACACATACACACACGCACACACACACAATGATAGAGCCTAATAATTATGGAAACAATTAAGAATACCACAGCCCATGACTGTAAAAGCTACTGGAATTTATATGTCACATACAGGAACAAACTAATCACCTGCTCTACTCTCAGAGTTCATTCTTAGGAGTCAGACACTTACATCATCAGTTATGCCTTAAAAAAAGCAAAATAACTAGTGGTAACACCTGTCCTCTAGAAATATAACAGCCCTCTCATATAATGCACTGTGCTTTCCAAATCCCATGCATTGGCTGCTCAAAGATTTCACTGCCTCTCAGGAGTGGGACTAAAGCTTTGAAAACTGGATTTTATCATTTTTAATAGGATTGTTTTAAATTAAAAATTTGACATGCTGTCCATATTTATGAACACTTTGGGTTTTAAATTCATTACATAAAATTTGGCAAAATTAAAAAAAAATCTAATTTCAAGCCAGAGAGGTGGCTTAGTGGTTAAAGTGCTTGCCTACAAAGCCAAAGGATGCCAGTTGGATTACCTAGGACCCATGTAAGCCAGATGCACAAGGTGTAACTTGTATCTGGAGTTCATTGGCAGCAGCCTAAGGACTTAGCATACTCGCCTCTCTCTCTCTCTCAAATAAATAAAAAAATTAAAAAATGTAATTTTTTTAAAACTAATATTGGTTATTTCTTTAAATCAAAGAAAACGATAATTTAGAGACAATTTTGAAGATGATAAAGCATTCTTTAAATAAAGAAATAATAAAGTACTTCGTGCATTAGTGAATGGGAGGCTACACTGTCTATCTGGACACCAGATGTAAGTTTATGTTTAAGAATAAGCACAAAAACAAATACTTACATGAAGACACATGGCAGCTTTCAAATAAGTGTTTTTGTTAGAATGCATATGGTGTTTAAAGAAAAAAAACAAATTTAGAAATTACACACAGACACATACATTGTATATGTATGTATATATGTATGTATGTGTATACATATATATATATATACATATATATATATATATATATATATATATATATATATATATATATAATTTGCTTTGGAACCCTGATTGAAAGTGTAATATCCCAATTTGTTACCCAGAACATATTTTTCAAATATGAATATATGATGTGGTAAGCATATAAACTTGCCTTTGAAATTATCAATTGACATGATATGCCCATTAAACTGTCATGTAAATATTTGTGTTTATGTCTATACATTAGTGCTGCTATCAGCATTGGTCAGAGAAATTTCTTGTAGTGGACGGCTGTTAATGCACAGAGACATAACTGTCCAAAATGTAAACATAAGTGACTGTTGAATGCTCATACCTAAATAGGACATCTACATCATCCCTTCCAAAGTTCAGGGGATGTCATTAAAGAGGAGATAAAAAGAATGAATGTGTCAGAGGATGGGGAGGAGCGCTATGTAATGTTGTCTCCTGTACATGGCATGAGCTGATAGCATCTGTGGTTATTGTTTCATGAACTGCACACAACTGGGCCCTTAAACTCTCCATCATAGATGTGACAGGATCTGATGGGGCCCCACCCCTCCCTGAAGGTTTCTAGGCATTTAATGGTTGCTGTGGAAGGGGAGACATTTTCTTCAGTGATTTAGACATTGTTAAGTTGCCCATGCTCCAGTAAATAACTTGACACCCAAGCGCCTTAAATCAGCTCTAATTAAACTCATTCATACACACACACACACACACACACACACACACACACACACACACCAGATAAGATAGTATGAGGGACTAGTTAGGAAGAGGATGAAGTTCAGTAGGAGTGGGAAGTAGATAAGAAGGTAATAGGGAGTGAATTTCTTTAAAACACATTTTATATTTGTGGTAAATTGTCAAATAAAAACAAATAAAATAAAATATATTAACTCACTTCTTAACAAGTCATATGATCAAATATATAAATTCTACTTTCTTTTTTTTTTTTTTTTTGGTTTTTCGAGGTAGGGTCTCACTCTAGCCCAGGCTGACCTGGAATTCACTATGGAGTCTCAGGGTGGCCTTGAACTCACAGCGATCCTCCTACCTCTGCCTCCCAAGTGCTGGGATTAAAGGCGTGCGCCACCACGCCCGACTAAATTCTACTTTCTATGTATATCCACTTATTAAAATTTCTTTTATCACTTTTGGGTGACTGTCCAAAGGAAATGGAATGGAATCAAGGTAAGGATCATGAACAGATATCTTTACTCCCAGGTCCACTTTAGTATTTTAACAATAGTCAAGATATGATAAGAATCCAAGGTACTGTCAGCAGGTGAGTGTATAAAGAAATGAAAGAGCTGGGCATGGTGGCACACGCCTTTAATCCCAGCACTCAGGAGGCAGAGGTGGGAGGATCACCATGAGTTTGAGGCCACCCCAAGACTACATAGTTAATTCCAGGTCAGCCTGGACCACAGTGAGACTCTGCCTCAGAAAAACAAAAACAAAAACAAAAACAAAAAAAAAAAAGAAAGAAAAAGAAAATGAGAGGAATATTGTGCAGTTTAAAAAAAATTTAAAAAGTATTTATTTGAGAGAGAGAAATAAAGATGCAGAAAGAGAGAGAGGCACACCAGGGCCTCTAGCCATTGTAATGAACTCCAGATGCATGTGCCACCTTGTGCATCTGTTTTTTAGTTTTTTAAATATTTCTAAATTTTTATTTATTTGTAAGAGAGCAAGAGATACTATGCATCTTTTAAAATGAATTATATACAACAGCATAGGTGCTGTCATCTATAACCCCATAGATGAAACTGGAGGACATTAAGCTGAGAGAAGTAAAAAAAACATGAATATTAGCATGTACATATTCAGTTAATATGTGGAATCTGAAAATTTCAAATACATAAGAAGCAAAATATACAATGGTGGTTGCTAGGATCTGAGTGAAAAGGAGTGAGATTTTGGCCAATGGGGCAACCTTAGCTTTGGTGAGATGAATAGTTTTGTTTGCTTATTTGTTCTTTTCTTTCTGAGACACATTCTTTCTCTGTATCCTAGAGTGTCCTGAAATTCACTATGTTGCTCAGGCTGGCCTCAAACTCACAATAATACTCCTGAAATGAGCGACTACAGCCAGATTTTGTTTCTGGAGTTTGATATACAACAGCATATCTATAATTAACAATAATTTGACGCATGCTTAAAATTTGCCAAGATGGCAGATCATAGAGTCTCCCATCAAAAATTGAAAACAAAATAAAACAAACAGCAAACCAAACCAGAATTAAATTAAAGAGTTTTAATGTGCAGGTGATTATACATGTTAGCCTTATTTTTGTAATTATTTTATAATGTATAGTATATGTGTATCAGATTTACAAAGTGTGCCTGTAATTTAAATATACAGAATTTTAAATTCTTAATTATGTCTCAGTGCAGGACATATTCTTCATGAACTATATTATTTGTATGTGTGCATGTAATGTGGTGTGTGTAGGGTGGTGGTGTTTGCATGTGTATGTGCCCTCGTAAAAAGCAGTCCATGCACTCACCTATAGTAGTATACACTCACCTACCATGGCTGGAAAGTGTTAACCATTGCCCGGGTGATTGTCTGGTCTGTTTCCCAAGGCACTGAAGTTACAGATGTGTGTGACCACACACACCCAGCTGTTTCTGTGATTTCTGGGGATCAAATCTAACTACTCTTTCAGGTCTTTTCAGAATCCCATGCTTGCACAGGAAATGCTCTTAACTGTCAAACCATCTCTCCAACCCTAAAGAACCACTTTTAACATGCTGAACAGACCTTGCATTTATTAATTTATTTTTGAAATTATATTTGTGCAGCCAGACACTGTGGCACATGCCTTTAATCCCAGTGCTTGGAAGGCAGACATAGGAGGAAGACCATGAATTCAAGGCTGCCCTGAGACTATGTAGTGAATTCCAGGTCAGCCTAGGCTAGAGTGAGACTCTACCTCAAGAAAGAAAGAAAGAAAGAAAGAAAGAGAGAAAGAAAGAAAGAAAGAAAGAAAGAAAGAAAGAAAGAAAGAAAGAAAGAAGAAGGAAGGAAGGAAGGAAGGAAGGGAGAGAGAGAGAGAGAGAGAGAGAGAGAGAGAGAAGAAAGAAAGAAAGAAAGAAAGAAAGAAAGAAAGAAAGAAACAGAGAGAGAGAGAGAGAAAGAAAGAAAGAGAGAAAGAAAAGAAAAGAAAAGAAGATGAAAGGAAAGGAAAGGAAAGGAAAGGAAAGGAAAGAAAGAAAAGAAAAGAAAAGAAAAGAAAAGAAAATGAGGGCTGGAAAATGGCTTAGCCATTAAAGCATTTGCCTGCAAAGCCTAAGGACTCCAGTTTGATCCCCCCAGGATACACAAGGGGGCACATGTATCTGGAGTTTGTTTGCAGTGGTTGGAGGCCCTGGCATGTCCATTCTCTCTTTCTCTCTGCCTGTTCCTCTCTCTCTCTCTCTCTCTCTCTCAAATAAATAAATAATTTAAAAATGAAAATTATATTTCTGCTTGGGATATGGCTCAATGGTTAAGTGTCTGTAGCCTGTTCAAGGTCCTGGGTTAAATTTCTACCACTGTAAATAGATGCTCGATAGATAATAGATAAATATTAGATAACATATGTAATATTGTAATTGTGGTGGTTTGAATAGAATAGATGGCCCCCAATATATTCAGTTGTTTATTTGTTTGTAGTTTGCATCTTTAGCCACCTGGCTGGAGTCAGTGCCGTTGTGTGGATCTTGAGGTGTGGTGGTGGGTTTCAGATTTCAATCTAAAGATATGCAAAGTGTGCCTAGCTGGAGTTCCTGAAGTGTGCTGTGGCTTTTGGCTTTTGGCTTGTGCTTCTCTGTCTGTGTTTGGTCCTGGGAAGGCAGGCCAACTTTTTCTGCCATTATGGAACTTCCCCTGGATCTGTAAGCTTCAATAAATGCCTTCCTCCATAACTGTGCCTGATCTGAAAG